>LGRX02001980.1:71808-150478 GCA_001247695.2 Cymbomonas tetramitiformis
GTGGAGCACCCAGTGTCCTCCAGCACCTTTACGCGACGACCGTTCACGTACGCCCAGAACAACAACAAGGTGGGGGCCTTAGAATTGTTGATCTGTCGAGGTGGCGCTCGCGATGTTGATACAGCCGCCAAGAGATCACTCCAACCAGGGCTCATGTCCCCACTGTCGGTGATGCTGTTGAGCTGGCATACGATGGGGTCGTCCTTGACATGAGGGTCGCCTAGGTCAAGAGGGTCGTCCATGTCAGAGTCCCATGGTAACTCGTAGGTGCCTGCATCGGCCAAGAGCCCTTGAGTGGTGGCTGTCTGCACCAGATCCCTGGGTGGGTAATCAGGTGGGTACAAGGCATACTCTAGTCATACAAGGGACTATGCTTCTATAAACGCGACCCCCCCCAACGTAATTTACGCGTAATTTACGTGTTTCGGGCCATTTGAGATTTACGCGTAAAACGTATAGTACAATGGGATTTCACCATAACCCTGAGCGGCGATCATCACTGTTAAAATCCATCGAGAGCGGTGATAACCACCACACAATTCCGATATGCAATAGCGCCTTCATTAGGCTTTGAAACTAGCATATATATGCATATGATCATGTTTCAATCCGTAGCAGACGAGCCGAGAGGCGAGAGCAGATGTGCAGATCAGCAGAAGTGCAGAACCTACAGAAGAGGTGTAGAGCAGGGCAGAGGCGGCAGACAAAAGAGCACAAACGGCAAAAGAAAATGATTTCAGTTTTGATGTTATAATGCTCTGATTGCAACAAACAATATATCATTGTGTTCGTCTATGAAATACCGATTTGTATGCAAAGTTTCAGCCGGAAAGACCTCGTGACTCAAAAGCTATTCACATATCAAGAAACCCTATTATTTTCGGTTATTCCACATGGTGGGTGTTCTTCACCAATGTCGGTCATACTTAATAATAGAGTTGTCCCTCGCCCGGAGACGGAACACCCTGGCCGCCAAAAGAAAGGACAACGGCCGCATCAA
The DNA here is from genome assembly GCA_001247695.2 of Cymbomonas tetramitiformis. Lineage (NCBI taxonomy): Eukaryota > Viridiplantae > Chlorophyta > Pyramimonadophyceae > Pyramimonadales > Pyramimonadaceae > Cymbomonas > Cymbomonas tetramitiformis. The sequence goes on from LGRX02001980.1 coordinate 72,809, forward strand.
CGCATCTGATCTCATTAGCAAATCTGTGACACTGTTGACTGTAGTCTGAACGAAGTCTCGCGCTGGACACGAAATCGCGTAAAATCTCAGATTTTACGTCATTCGCGTAAAATCGTGCTAAAACAGGGTACACGTAATTTACGCGTAATTTACGTGTTTCAGGCCATTTGAGATTTACGCGTAAAGCGTTTATAGAAGCATAGACAAGGGAAACCATAACTGACTACTTAAAACTTGCCAAGCGAAGGGGCCAAAGTGCGACCACCTTCCCAACCCTGAAAAGAAGGCTGCGAGCCAGGGGCTCCCAAGTGACCCACCCCAAAGGTCTCAGAGAAATATTGGCCGGAAGGCCTTACCTGGGACAGACCTGGCCCACACTACATGCGGGAAACCTCACCCTGGACCCGACAGAAACCAACCCAGAACAGGACATTGCGGACAATAGAGAACACCACTGCCAACTACGGCTGGAAGGGGAACTCGCCCACAGCTACCACAGAAACGGGAAGTACATAGGCACCCTTACGAAAGAGAAGCTTCTCAGGCTACACGAAAGGTACACCCAGGCAGTGGGTACCACACACCACCAAACCCCGCACCAACGCACACTACGCACTGAAATGTGGGAGGACCACAAAATACAGGTCTCCACGTTTGAGGAGGAAGTAGGGCACCTACTCATTAGGTACTCAAGCAAAGAAGAAAAGGAGGAAAGAAAAAAGAACTTACAAAACCACTGGACATTCCCTGCCCAGATGCAAAGGGCACTACAACAGGCATTCGGAATTACCACTGAATTATTTGCCTCACCCCTCAATGTCCACCACAACACCACGACGTACTACGCCAAGTATGACAGAGACAAGGTGTTCGGGGCCAGAGGCTCAGCCTGGACTGCAAACTGGATGAAACTGGGGGCCTACCAGTTCAACCCAGAATACACGCCACAGGACCTCAAAAAGGCACTGGACTGTGCCATTGCGGCCACCACCACACAGGACCCAGTGTTCGGGGTCGGAATATACCCGACATATGAGAAAACCCCATACAGGAAACTATACAATGCACATGCAGGGCACCTAGTGCACGAACTATTTGAAATACCACAAGGCAAATTCACATTCCTGCCCCCTGACCACTGGATGGGTGCCACCCACCAGCAAGCGAAACAGTGCAACTGGAACCTCAGGGTACTGATTGTTGCCAACAAAGCGGGGTGGCAGGCCCACTGCGGGGACCCAGATATTGCCGCGGATTGCATAAGGAAGGCACTCACAACTTGCCCGCAGAGCAAGGTCCGCACGACCACAGCCGTCAAACAGCAGGCAAGGGAGGCGAACCAGCACGACACGAACGAACCAAACCAAGAAGGACGCACCCTCGGTGCCGACTGTATTGTGGACACAAGACCATGGCAGAGATACGAACTCCCGGAGATTAAGACAAAGGACATGACAAATGCAATGGGAAGAATGTGCAACACAGGGCCACACATACGGAACGACCTCTGCCCCCAGTGCTACAACGTACAGGCAGAAGTTGAAACCTGGTGGGAGGACAGCCACCTCCATGTGGAAGACGGACCAGCCAAATGGGAACTCCTCCCCGAAAGCAGGGGAGGTAAATGGGACATACACCCCCCACCGTACAACAGGTGATAGAAGCGAACACTTTACACACCAGACTTAGAAGACAGACTGACGCCCAAACGGTATGGGACAAGGTGGCGAGGTCAAAAATTGTCAGATACCCCACTGACTTCTGGCCCGAACACGAACCGGGGGTCCAAGGGAGAAGATGGGAACTAACGAGAGACCGAACAGAGGACCCCAGGAACCTAGCCCCGAGTGACACACCAGCCCAACTGACATACCCCTCCCCTCAAAGGGCACACGAAGCGACCTCGTACCTATACACAGACGGGAGCAAAAGAGAGATTGAGACAGAAGAAGGAGGCAAATTGCGGCTCTGCTTGCTGCATTCCGCCATGTCCTGTTCCCTATTTCCTTCCCCGAGTTTTCCAAGCTTCTTGACCTCGAACACGACTACGATTTTTACCACGTGGTTTTGAACGAGATCGTCTTCACCATCCTTCCAGTGGTTCTTCGTGGTACTGCCTTGGGCCTCTACTCCGAAGTCGCACGTTCCCATCCTGGCGACGGCCGCTATATCCTGCAGCGGTTACGGTACGAAGTCGAGGGCATCCCGGACTCCGACACCGACCGCTACTGGGTGAAGATGCGCGCCACCATCCTCAACGAGCGCGAGGACCCTGCACCCCAGCTCACCGCCATCCGCACCCTTGGTGACAAACATGCCCGCGTCAACCAGGAGTACAGCGAGTCCAAGCGTGTCAAGGACCTGTGGCACGTCCTCGCTGACTCCGCCAAGCAGACGCCTTTCGTCACCCCCCTTTACATCAACGTTATTCGTGAGCTTCGCGCTGGTACGCCTTTCTCTTTTTCCACGCTGTGCCTTCGCATTCGCACAGTGTGGAAGGAGGAGCTGTCCTTCGCCACCCCCGCCGACAATCCCTCGTCTGGTGGTGGTGGTGGCCGGACGAAGACCCCGGCCTTCCACTTTGTGACCGTCGGTCGCAACCCGGCCCACTCCATCGTGTGCACTGGTGAGTGGCGGGTGGAACCCCCCAGCTCGCCGCTGAAGAGATGGAAGGGTGTCGGGTTTCCCTGCCTCGTGTGCTTTCGGCTTTGGGGGCTCACCGACCCGCATCCCGACACCAAGGGGCTTTGCCCCTACACCTGTGCTGCAGCATTTGCGCCAGCTCGTGCTCCAGCCTCCGCCCCGCCTGCGGGCAATCGCCCAACGCCGCAAGCCTTCGCGGCGGCTATGGCATCCGCGCGGGCGGCTGGTGGTACTGCTGCGCACTTTGTTGTGGTGCGCGATGAGGAGACCGTCGTCCCCGCACCGCCGGACTCTGCACCGGCCGCGTCGGCCATGAAGTTCAATGCTCCTGCCGCTGACGATTCCCTGCCACTCGATCACGCTCTTCCGGCCTCCGGCGGAGATGTTTCCGAGCCGCTTACGACACTGCATCCCGCTGCCGCAGCTGAGCATTCTTCCAGTCTGGACTTCGCGGCTACATCGGAGCCGGTTGCCCTTTACCCTTTCATCGACGACTCCGAGGAATGGCCGGCCTTACGCTCAACACCGTGGATTCCACCAACGATCGGCACTCCGACTGACCGCCCAGAGGCGGCAGACCAAAATTAAACCTGAGCTCATGCCACTTACAGAGTAGCCCTGCAGTTTGTTGCCTGTTGGCTGAACAGCATGCTTCCTTTGACTCTGACTAAAGTAACATTGGGTTTAGGTTTTAGGGTTTCCTTGCTCTGGGATGGCCGCTCACACCTTCGGGGTGAGGTGGTGTCACGGAGAAGCTGATCTCCCCCCTCCACTGTATGGGGGCCTGCTTCTCTTTGTGTCACCCCTCACTGTGTGTGGCGTGTGTCACTTGTCACAGTGCACCGTCACGTTAGCCTTCCCCGTTTAGACAGTCCGTATGTCTGTCTAGCCAGTTAATGCTATAGCGTTCCGAGCACCCAGCACTGTGCATTTTCTGACTGCTTTGTGTACATATATATCTTATATATATCCACCGATTTCACCGTTTCTATAACTGATGTCGGTACTAAAAAGATGTCGGTTAGAATCACCGGGCGTGAAGCGATCTTGTCAACGAGTCAACGAGGCACGTAAAAATAAGCGTGTAAGGGCACCATAACCTGATGGAGAACTTGAAATATATATATCATATATATGTATATATACGCCGGTTGCACTCCAAGAACAGTCGGGCACTCGCAGAGACATACGGAGACTAAGATGAGATAATAAAATAACTTAGGTGTTTTATTATCGATCGGAACTGACGGCAGGCAAGATGCAAGTGACACTACACGGCGAGGGGTGACACAGGAAGAGACAGTCACCCCCATTTTATGGGGGGGCGAAAGTCTGTCTCCCCATGACGCATGCGCGAGCGACAGGTTCGGGCGGTCTTGGCGACAGCGACACCACGCCCGCTTTTCGTTGCCCCTTAATTTATGAGCATTACTATAGCTTCATGTGAAGGTCGAATTTGCCACGAGCTCCCCCGGAATGTCAATCGGAATGTCTATGTGATGTTTCGAATGATTTGGTGACACTTGGTAAACATATCGCCTCCCGCATCTTGCACCATTCTGGATTATGGATTCTTGAGGTTTGTTTCTACCATTGTAGGTCCTCAGTCATCGTCAGTGGTAAGTTGTTTGTCGTACCGATGTCTTGCTTCTGACTTTCCCAAAGGACGAAGCAGCGAGGAACGTCAGGTAGACGACGTCCGGATCCGCTTTGTAATTGTATGTTGTAAAGGGTTGATTTATGGACGACGTGGTCAGACTTCGAAGGTAGAGCCTCTATTCTGCTAGTGAAAGCACGAACGCGTAGATTGTGAACCTTCGACTTGCGTTACACGTGCAGTCCACGTCATTTCATGTGCCGTCCTGTTCTCCGACAGACTGAAGAAAACGCGTTCTTCTTTGCGACTTCTCGAAGCGCGCCTTGCGGAGGATGACCCAAGTGAGCGGCAATACATCTTCCTTCTCCTTATCGGCCTTTGCTTCGTTTGCTGTGTTGAATAATTTAACCCTTAACAGTTGCGATTCGTTTACGTACTTCACTGAAATTCCAAGCCGGGTGCGACAGAACCGCTCGTTCCCGTTTTCGACTCTCAGCTGGTCAAGATGCTTTCGGTAAGTCTTGCAATACAGTTTATCTGACACAACTTTCGATCCAGTGCTGCGCAACAAGCGGAAGTCGAATGATCGTTTTGAGGAGTCGCGTAATTGCCTGACGGCTCGCACGGCCTTAGGTCTTGGAGCTGGGTGGACTTTCTTCAAGCTCATCAAGCTACCAAATTCATGCATAGCTTCAGAAACGCTGTTCATCACTGTGCTTATCTTGCCATTCAGTCTTTCTGGTATGAGGGAATGCAAGGTTGAGCACGTGATACCTCAAGGTTGGGAAAGCAGGGTCCTTCTGCGTTTACCGGTGAACGAGGAAGTGTGAACCGCTCCAGCCGGCTCGATAACGTATCTGACGTTAACAAGAAGGCAGAGACGCCAATCGACCAAGTGGCAAGCGATGCAGCACAGAAATGCGCACCTAGCGTATTCGAACCACAGCGTGCTCCTCCGCGTGGCTCTGCAGGCAGCGAGCCCTCCTCGAGCCTCTTCGTTGGCCTTTGTGTATGGCTATGCCCGTGCAAGGTTGGCACGTGGACTTACCAAGGTAACTGAATATATACTTCGTGGATATATATTTATATATTTATATATCCAATACGCGCATTTGTCCTCCGTCAGGCTCTGCGATAACATGTGCACGAATATGGGGTCTTCGTATTCTAACCGAACGCAAGATCAGGGAGCTGCAGCTATATCAATCCGAAATCCTAGATTAGGTCGTCCAAGGGAGTGCCTCAGCGTGTGGCGTAGATCTTACGGCTGCATTGCACCCAGATTTTGTTACGTTTGCGTCAGGTGTGGATAAGGCCGCTGAAGGACTCATTCAATGCTACCTCGTTATTCACTTTCTCGCTGCAGGGCAGTTGCTGGGCCAGAAGCTGGCGGCGCGTGGTGCTCGCATATCGGTTGACCTGGACGAAGAAGTCACCCATGTGCTCGCGCCTGCGGATGTGCCCTGGGACGAGCTTGACCTGCCACTGATTCTCGTTAAAGCCGCTTTGCAAGTGGGCATTGCTCCCGCGTCTCCCTTCATACTGCGTGCGGACTGGGTCAGCAACTGTATCCGCGCCAAGTGTCTGCTGCCCGTGAACAACTTTTTGGTCCTGCCTCCTCCTTCGCCACGTGGCACAATTGGTACACCCTCAGTGTCTCCCTCGCGTACCTTGTCCTCGACTTGCCACCTCGCTCCTCCTGTAAAGTCCCCTTCCCGGTTCAAACCCGGCGCACCGCCCGCCTTCGAAGAGGATGGCCCCACGGAAACGTTTCCGAAGATACCGATCACCGAAGTGGATGATCGTTTCGCGTGCCAACGTGCAACCACGCGACACCAGGCCGGCGAGGCCTTAGTAATCGACCAGGTGCATCAATCCCAGCTTATCCAGAGGTATATTTCTGCTGAGAGTTTTTCATGATAAAGCCTAGTCGGCTGAACGTGTCAATCCTCGTCAATCGAGTATCCGGGCAGGTCATTCAGTTGGGTGTTCACCTTGATAATCGCCCAATCAGCCGACTACGTATTCCCTCATCTATCACCTGTAGGGAAACCAACTAATTGGAGTTTTCCAAGTGACTTTCTCCCATTCGCCTGGATGCATGGACCCTCGTTTATCAAGCATCCAGGGACATCCTTCAGTGGTATGTTCTCTAAAGATATTCGTCCAGTCGGCTGACTGCATCGACTCTCGGCTATCGAGTATCTGGAGATGTCTTTGCTTTGATTCTCAAGCATGTTACAGGCCAGTCGGCTGATTGCACAACAGAGTGGAGTCCACCGCAGTATCACAACAAGTGTTGACGGTTGTTTACTTAAATGCGTAGGATTGTTTTTCTATGATACACACCTTCTTGAAGGATCAGGAGCCGCGCAGATTCTCTAAAGTGTCTTTTAAGCGGACGCACAAGTTTGTCCTTTTGAGGTCAGGACTTGTGGCATCGTGGGTTAGGAGGGGTTTCAGGAGATGACGACTTGTGGCACCGTGGCTTGGCAGGGGTTTCAGGAAGGCAACCGGCTGTTGGCAGAGAAACTGGTAGACATGGCTGAGGTGTACAAGCGTGCCTATGGGGATGAGTGGCGCACTCGTGCTTATCGACAGGCTGCAAATGCTATTCGAGGTCTATCCTTCAGGTAGATAACGCCCTCCCGCCATATCGCGGCCTCGCCCCCCAAGATTATGAGCGCGTCAGAAGGGGCGGTTGCAGCGGGCTTTGTGCCGGGCACTGCACCTTTTTCGTAGAGCACTTCCCAGCGCACAACTATGCGGATGACTTGTCACTGCTTACCTAGGCTCTGCACGTGGGTTAAAACCCTGAGCTTGCAACGAATTTGTGGGATGCAACGGTGTTGGTACACAGCTTTGAGCTTTTATTGGTGTGATGGTGACACAACCTTACCTGATGTGACAGTGTTGCTGCTTCTGTTGACGCAAAGGTGACGCGGCTTTTAGTGGCATGAAGGTGACGCGGCTTTTAGTGGCATGAAGGTGACGCGGCTTTTAGTGGCATGAAGGTGACGCGGTGGACAGGCTTGCACTGGACAACATAGACAACTTGAAGGACATAAAGCAGCTTGGCCGGAAAGGGGGCACCATTTGGGAACACATCCGCGAGGTACTTGCTGCAAGCCCCCTGGATGAGATGTTCGTCAAATTTTAGCTTTTGAGATACAGGGATAGACGGGAGTAAGCCATTGTAGTGTATGTCACATCAAAGTGCAAGCAATCTCATAGCACCCGGATATGCAAACACTCCGATGATACTCTGATAAGCGAATACTCTAATGACACTCGGATATGCGAGCGAAGAAAGAAAGAAGGAAAGAAAGACAACCTCTTTAGGTTGTGTGTGTTTTTGTTGTACACGGAGCCTAGCCCTCGTGTCATGGCACGTGGAGTGACGTGCACAACAGGTTGCGTGGTGTATTGTGGCGCCAGGTTTTGGAATTCAGGGTGATAGTATCGCAAAAAGCAAATAGCCCTTTTTCATTTATGATCTTAATTGCAGTTCACACGGCAAAACGCCGCGAAGCTAAACGCCAAATCATCACTCAACGGTTGTGGTTTGGCGATATTTGGCGATGTTCTGTGAAACTTCGCAAATGTGATCACGTGTTGCTCACAAATCCTAGTACCTATTGCAACTCCCGGATCCATCTCACAGTGACAGTCCAAACAAGTTCATACTACTGTCATGATCACTGCGCTGTATCTGCATCGTTGCTGTTGTCTTTGATCCGTGCTGTAGGGTTTCGGGCCCTTAACCTAGGATTTCTTAGGGTTTCTTTAGGTTTTTAACTTCCTGTGAGTTGAGTTGCCGAAGACGGTCAGTCTTGACACTAAAGTCATCAGCAGACACTGTAGAACTCAACATCAGGGTCGCTGTTGTCACAGTAGTCAATGAAGGGTTGGTCCCAGCGCCCATGGCGGTGCGGGGTGGGGCACCCCGATAACAGCAACGCTGCCATTGCATTGGTGAGAGCCGCGATGGAGAGATCCTGCGCTGGGCTCGTCCCCTAGTTGCCCTCGTGGGGCTTGCATGTCTTCAGTACCTCCTGCAGAAGGCGTGCCCGACCCTCCCAGGGCGGGGCGTGTGGAACGCTCACGCGCCATCGAGTTGAGTGACTCCTCTTGAAGACGCCTGGCAGCAGGCCTCATAGGTTCTGTTTGCCGTGATGGCGTCCCACCAAGATCCACGGGTGCCTCTTCTCCACCGCGTCGCCACCCCAGGCACAAGCTGGTCCTGCAAACATAGCGATCGCCTCATGCAAAGCCTGGTCCTGAGAATCTGCCTCGGCCATCGTGTGGTTGGGACCGCCAGATGCTGTAGAGGTGTTCCAGTATTCGCCAGCGCTGCCGTCACTTCGGCGAAAACGCTCAAGACTTGCGGCACATGCGCCACGCAGTCGGAGCGAGAGAGCTGGGAGCGGGCATTTTATAGGAAAGGCGCATTGCCCTTGCACAGGCGACTCGGGAGCACAGGCGCGGTGAGCTGTGAACCCACAAAGCCTGCATCGCACGTGATTGGAGACGTTGTCAGAGCGCTCGATGCGTGGATAGGAGGGAAAATCCAACTTGGAACAACAGGGTGGTCCTCCGAACAAGCTTGTGGTCCTCCAGCTGGTGTTGCGGACGGTTCTTTGCGCGTGGGGACCAACCGCAAGTTCCATTCATCAAGGCGCTAGGGTTCTTCACGTAGCAGAGGCCCCGCAGTGCACTCGGCCACTACCAACGTTTCCTATTGCGTCCAGGGCAGCCAGGGCCGTGGAATGAAGCGAGAGGCCCAGCGAGGACGGACGAAAAACCTCCACAATCCGACCACACAGGCGCGGAAGCTCGCAGGCGCGGGTGCAAGAGCACGCGGAAACTGCGGAAGATGCCATCACGCAGCTCCGCAGGTCGCGGCTGCAAAGAAACCTCCAGCTCCATAAGTTGAGGGAACGCGTTAATGGAGGCGACGTATTGAGAGAAAGAGGAGATGAGAATCGGAGCCACAAGATCCAGATAAAAAATAAGGCTCGTCACCTGCGGCGCATCAACGACTGTCCATCCGTTGTATACATAGATACGTTTGAGGCGCCGACATCTTTGTTGAGTTTTGACAAGATTTAGAAACCACGTAAAATGATAATAAAAGGGTTTCTAGAGAGCAAAAATTTCAAGGACAAACTTCCTCAAAACCCTTTCAGCAATGTCCGTGCTCGCCTAAAACAATAGTGAGCAATATCACTCGCTAGTAATCTCGCCCGCTAGGCGCCATCAGAATTCAGGACTGGGTCACTCAGTAAAGTCTCGAAATTGTATCACACTACCGGCTGTCTTTAGTCTGTGTCACATCTCGGTACCACACGTCAGTAATCGAGCTCTGACTCCTGTCACTCTGTACTCCGGTCTCCATAGAAAAACTCTTGAAACATCTCTTTAACACTGCTCAGAAAACTCAGATCTATGTCCTTCGACCAAATTCTGTAATCATATGCGAACAAAGTGATGTCACTCTGGTATGCGAACACTCTGCTAGCGCAGGTGCTGACGACTGGCCGCCTGCGCAAGCTTGAGGAGATGCTAGCTGACCCACGAATCGTGGCTCTTCAGACCCTCACGTCGGTGTGGGGCTTAGGCCCGAGTACTGCTCAGCAGCTTTATGACCGGGTGCGAATTTCACCCGCTTGCTCAAGTCTATTGCAAATACCGCAGTGACACGCAAGCACGCCGCCCAACGCGTTGCCAGCAGCAGCGCTTAATGATGCGAGGACTCCGTAGTTTTCTTTTGCTATTACCAGCAACACGCCATTCATAACTTGTAACCATGACCAAAGCACCCGCACTGCTTCTGCTGAGAACGGCAACGAATGCGTTCTCGGCACGGCGTGTGTGGTCAAGTGTTTCTTAAGGCGGGATCGGTGACAGACAGAGGCTGGACGATGATGCAGGGATTCAGGACAGTGGAGGATCTGTCCCGGGACCCTGAGCAGCTCACGGCGCAGCAGCGGGTTGGGCTGGCCCATCACGCAGACCTGCAGGAGCGAATCCCCCGGGCAGAAGTGGCGCAGGCCGCGGCACTTGTATGCACCGTACTCAAGCGCGTGTCCCCACGGGCAATGCTCCGCACCGTGGGCTCGTTCAGGCGGGGAGCAGTGGACTGTGGCGACATCGACTTGTTGGTGGTACCCCCCACAGAGGCCGGCGTTGCAGATGCCAACTCCCAGGAAAGCGACGCTGCAGAGAACCTATTGAAGGAGCTTGTGCGCGAATTGACGGCCCTTGGATTTATCACCGACCATCTCAGCGGATCTCAGGTGAATTGACTGCCCTTTGGATTTATCACCGACCATCTCAGCGGATCTCAGGTGAATTGAGTGCCCTTGGATGTGACCATCCCGGATGCTCAGCCCCGGATGTATCACCGACCTATCTCAGCGGATCTGGGTGAGGTGCCCTTGGATGTATCACCACCAATCTCCGGATCCTCAGTGACTTTAGTGCCCTTGGATTTTATCACACCATCCGGCGGATCTCAGGTGACTTTAGTGCCCTTGGATTTATCACCGACCATCTTAGCGGATCTCAGGTGAATTGAGTGCCCTTGGATGTATCACCGACCTATCTCAGCGGATCCTAGGTGCGCTGGGCATAGCATAAGGCCTAGAGTATGGAGACAATGCAGTGGGATTGGCCATGTATGTGATGATCTCCATGACCGCCAAGGCTACCATTCCTTCAGCTTGCCCAGACCCTGGCCCTGCGCTCTCTCGCGTCGTGCGCATCGGCATCTCTGAGATTCTTTTCTCTAGCGGTGGTGACATCGTACGGCCGTGCACGCTTGCAATCCTGCTGCTCTGTCCCTGAATTGAGCATCGCTATTTTCCGTGCCTCTTGCGGTCACAGAGCAAAGCGAGCTTCATGGGCATTTGCAAGCTCCCATGCGTTGGATCGCGCCACCGACACATTGACATCAAAGTGAGATCCCCATCCCCAGCAACATTTTTGTGCAAGGTCGTGGAGGCGGTAATGCCTGATATTCTCTTTGTAGAGTATTGCGATGCATGAGTGCCAGTCTTTCACATTCAGTATCCCACGGCGGTGCACGCTGTGCAAACCGCACCCAACGTGTGCAAATGGCCAAGAGTATTGTGGGGCGATCTGTATCCGGTGTGTATTTTGCCGCACATATCTTTTCTGCGGAGGAATTTTAGGGTTCTTGTTAATGACGCAGGTATACTCACAAGAGGCGTTGGCATTTGGGCTGCTCCACTTCACTGGAAACGACTACTTTAACCGCTCGATGCGCCGTTTGGCCGCAAGCAAAGGCTTCTCGCTCAGTGAGCATGGCCTGGTGCCAGTTAATCGTGGACCAAAGCGCCAAAAGGTGGGTGGCGGGTGCTATTTTGTTCGATCATCTTCCAATTTTGATTATGATATCGGTGGCACTAACCTGCACGGATGCCACTTCATCCATTTGCATTCATGACACCATTCTAGCTTAGATTATTGCTTGGACACTCAAGATGTTCTCCGTCCTCTCCCTTCTCGACCGTGATGCACACACAAAAGAAACTGTGCGATGCCTATACACGTTTTATTTTCTGGTGATTCTCGCCGGTGCAGGTGCGCCTTGGAGCATCTGTCAAGTGCGCAAGCGAGGAGGATATCTTCAAGGCCTTGGGAATGGAATTCGTAGATCCTGCACAAAGGGGAATTCAATAGGATCACATAATCTATCTATTCTGGCTAACGCGTCAGCTGTGTGTTTTGTACAGGGATCCCATAATATAGGAAATTTGTTACATTCATTTTGCACAGTTTTCTCATACATAGCTTGCTCCTGCACGAAGTCATTTGTTGACCACAGGAGGATGCCGTGTCCGTGAATATATTTAGTAAATGTTGCAAGTTCGCTTATTTCAAGACAGAATAGTGACCATAGAATGGTGGTTATCCATCAGAGTTGTATTAAGGGGGGACTGCAAGAGATGAAATAGCATTAGTTTGGAACATTCGGTAGTGAAAGAAATAACTAGAAATAGACAACAATACATTTCTAAGTCTGTGTCACGGCACGACTGTTATGGAACGGTAACAGTTGCGTGCAAGTTGCTGATATTTTGTCAGGGTCATGACCGATGACATATGTGTCATACCTGTCAGACATGTCATACCATGTCATGTCATGTCGAGTCATGTCATATATTATAATGACAGTCGTCAGTACGGTCGACTATGACTGTACATGTCGTCAGATGATAAGTCACGTCATCTGTCATTATTCAAGGAAAGACTTGAATGACACCTGTCATCGAGAGTTCGTGCGTCGAACTCGAAGATGGCAAAGCAAGATACATCTTGAAGTAACAAACAAGAACCATCTTTGCTTTAAGCATGTGCGGAACAAGCATGCGCAGTATTATGGAGCGAATGTATTATTCGTTCTGACGATACTGGTCGTTCAACCAACGTCTCGGGTTCACAACCCGATGGCGGTACCATCTATGCGATGGGAGACGTATGGGATAGATGAGGAAGCGTTGTGCTTCAGCAGTATCTTCACACAGAAGTCTGCACTCATCCCCAGCTATTATCTTACGCTTGTGTTACTGTTCTATAACGCAACGTTTACTTGTATTTTATATGAGATACTGAGGGCTCGCTTATCTAGCCCTAAGAGATGGTATTCTAAGCTCGTCAAGGCACGAACACGAGAACTCAAGTGCAGCGCGTAGATATCAATAATTTTGTGTTGACAGGTTGCGGAGCTCAAGCATATAAGGCGACGCAGTCGAATAATACGAATAATTGACATATCGCATATACCGTTGCAATAGCGAAGACAGTGCGCGAGATAATTGTCGCATTCGCAGGATCGCATACAACAGCTGATCGCACATATACTGCGCGACAAGGTGTGCATACGGCATACATGCGCGCAGCGATGAGATGTACGCGCATATATGATTCGCAGATGTACATAAATTCGCAAATGAGACGCGGACGCAGAAATCATCAGCGGAATCATTATCCGCGCGAAAATCAGCACTCGTATCATGTGCTAGACATACTGCGACGAGATGTACTCAAAAATCATCAGCGCGCACTATTACAATTTTCATGATCGCATCAAATCGCTTACTGTACGGCTATCATATATGTCGATGCGCGAGAGACTGATTCGCAGTTGACAGCATGCGCGACGATCACATGTTCTCGCAGAAGTGATTCGCAATCATAAGCATGCGCGTCAATTACATGCACGCGCATGGATGATTCGCATTTGAAAATTGTTCAGAATGAGATACGGCATAGCAATCATCGACGGATTTATGATCCGCGCATAAGTCAGCATACGTCAGCGCTCGTATCATGCGCTGAGAAATGGCGACGATATATGCTTTTCATCAGCAGCGCGCCCGATTGCATAAATTCATTTGCAGCGTGCTACGATTATCTTGTAATTTTACGATGATGATGTCAAAATGTTGCTACGATCATCTGTACATTACATACTCGCGTCAAAATACTCTACAAAACCACTGTATACTCGCAGGGATATTTTGGATGGATGCATGATGGACATCTGATTATTATACTGCAACATTTCACACCATATATTGATGACTGCAGAAATATTCAAATTGTCAGGATTTTCATGCTTATTTGCAATATAGTGTGCAAGAGATGTTTATCTGAACTTGCAGTATTTGCAGCATACACTAAAATGCAGCACACATTAACATACACACACTAACATGCAGCATACACCAACATGCAGCATCTGAGTATATGCAGCCTTACATCATGTATACATTCTATACTGAGTGACTGCAATATTGTAAGTTGTGCATGCATCATGTTAGCAGATGTTATGTATAAACCAGCTTGATCACGATATAGCAGCTGGAATATATAACATCATATCACAATGCATCAGACATGCACAAAAGCATACCTGCTGTGCATGTTAACTATATTCGAACCCATATAGTGTAAGGTGCCTATTCAGTGGTCTTAACACAATAATTAGCTCGTTATGTCCCGGTGGAGTCGAGATACTCTTCGGACCACATATCGTTCTATTGTGGATCACTGAAAGGATTGCTCACCGGAACTATATGTGAAATAGACCAGCAACTCATTATTGTGAATGAGATTATCTCGGGATTACAATAACCCCTAACCTGATATATATCATGCTAGATTCATTCAGTACATGGTATGCTGATCATCATCCTGCATGATAAACTGTCTGGGAATATTGTTAAATCCAGAAGTTATCTTCCTATAGGTGTGTAAAAGTGAGCACACACACACACATTGGCAAAAAGTACTAATCAATAAGTACTACACATGCACACACACACTGGCATTACTGTATGTATCGATATTCACTGACTCATAGTGAATTGACCAACTTTAATATCTATCATGTATATGATAATATGGATAACACTCCACAAACACATGTGCGTGTGGAGTGTCAGTGATGGCGATAGATATGGGAACAGAATAATCCAACATGTTGTAGGGCTGGATGGAGTTATCTCCAGACCCGAAGGCAATATACTGTGCCCATACAACAGCTGGTAACTGTTGGGCACAATTCATTCACTCTCATATATCGTTGGAGCAACAACAACCACTATACTGCATTCTGACAATTGACTCAGTATTGATCAGCACAAATGCATGTACCTAACCAGATCAGTACATACATATATTGAGCTGACATAGGTTGTTGTGGACAAGCACACGCATATGTGTGTGTTGTGTCAAACTGCTTTGATTATATAATCAAGCTATGTCCTGATATGTTTAAAACAAGAGATATCATTTTTGATATATCTTAGAGCACAGTCATATGCTCAAAACATATCATAGATTGATAAATTATCACTGAAGTGGATAATCCGCTTATAGTTGATAAATCTAAATATCATCAGGAAGTACATTTACTTCCATGGGTTTCAATCAGTAAAACCCACAAATATGATCAACCTCGGATGTTGATATGCAGAATAATTCACTTTTATGCCATGAAAATTGTCATGTGCAAAGGTGAAGTGATATGCAGTGCTTCTGTACTTTGCAGTCCACACACACACAGAGATATGTTATTATGGAAACAATAATCAAGCCGAAAAACGGCCAAAATAGGTAAAATCCGTTTGCGATAGATTTGAAAATTGAAAATCGGACCCTATTTTATTTGATAATATGATTTTATACCTATTGAGGTATGAGAAAATCATAATGACTATAGTCATATCTCGTGTAACACCCTAGATAGCAGGTGTTAAATATCTAGGGGTGTGCATATTTGCTGTAACGAAATGCGTAAAAATGTTTTACGCATGATTTAAAAATGAAAATTTCGGATTGATTTTTTTTGCTAATATGAATATTTAGCTATCAATAAACAATCCCTGATTTATGCAGCATGTGTAACACCCTGTAACACCCTAAAAATTGAATGTGTGTGTCAGGGGTGTAACATACCTCCTGAAAACCACGTAACATTCAGTGTGGTATTAAATGCAGTTTTGCTTAAAAATGTTTGCAAAATATTTATACTGCTTTATTTTTACCTATTTTAGGGTTATTGATACCATGTAACACCCTAATCACATTATTGGGAATATGGGCCACTGTAACCTAACATGCCCTAAAATGCCACTAAATATTCGATAAACTTCGTGTTTGGCATAAATATATCATGCTGTAATCGACACAGACATGATAATATATCGGGCAACAACCCTAAAACTGTAACAGATGCTTCCTATAAGGAATGCATACTATTTATGAGGTACAGGCAATTGACAACTGCCTTATATCACACACTTCCTTGAGGGGGGAAGAAGGTGGATATATATGTATAAATACCTCATTATTATGTACAAATGTACTACATGTATGTAAACATACAGATATACTATATATATATATATATATATATAAATCACACACACTCAGTTAGTCGATTAGCTGAAGGTATTTTTGTGTTGTGTTTTGTTTTTAGATGGTTGTACTCGAAGAGGAAGAGCCAGAGATTCCAGTTATCAACCCAGATCCATCGACATGGTTTTTCGACATTCTTGGTTCATATGATGCATTCAGCCGGTTTAAAGTTCCGAAATGGATCGCTGGTTATGACAACACTCAAACCAGATACGACCAGATAGGCTACTTCGACGACATCAGTCGTATGAAGCCAGACATGAGCCGATTTAGGGATCCCGCCAATGAACCTCAGGAACCAGAGACCGAGTACACAGAAGACAATCCTCCTATGGTCTTTACAGATCTTGATACAGATTCTGTCCCAGCACCAGCTCCACCTAGTTTGGTCCCAAAGGTGAAAATGACACCACCTAGGGAATTCAAATCAGGACAGGACGCGGAAGTCTGGTTGGACACGGTGGACCGATATTTCCAGTTCACCTATCCAGGAGTCAAGGACAAGGACTTGATTACAGTGTTTCTGACTCTTATTCAGAACAACGACAGACACTATTTTCAGGTCTTGGCACAACAGCCAAATGCCACCTATGAAATGGTCAGACGGACATTCCTCGGCCAATTTGGTAATCCTCACAAGAGATCAGTAGCCAAGAAACACCTTATGGCACTGTCTCAAGGAAGCCAAACCTTTTCAGATTATTTGCGCACATTCACATCACTGGCTTCTCTAGCAGCAGTTGATTTGAACGATGTGCTAATAAAGGATAGATTTGTCAACAGTATGGATTCAGATCTCCGCAGACAGTTCCAACTCGGATTCCTGACAGAACAGGAAAGGAATAATCTGTCGTGGCAAGAAACCACACAGATACTGCTTGATTTGAATTATGTCATTCATTCAAAGCAGTCAGAAACCCTTCACTATCGGGGTCAGAGCGAGCAGTCATCAGGAGGTCCAGTCAAGAAGGACAAGGACAAAGGACGTGGCCATATGACAGATCCAACAGAAATCGGAATCAGAACGAGAGTGGCAGCCAGATTTCCAATCAAAATCGGAGCAAGGGAAAAGGTGGAAAAGGCAAGGGCAAAGGAAAAGGGAAATCACAGAATCCTCAGTCTTGCAATCGTTGTGGTCGTGTTGGTCACATCGAAAAGGATTGTTATTCCACCAAGACCCCAGATGGAAAAGATATCAAGGGTAAGCCACTAGCTCAGAGTCCTTTCCAGAACCGGAGACAGCAACAACAGAATCAGGTTGCTAAGGATGGGTCCGGCAAACTCATCAATACGATCAACACCTTGGTTAAGGAACTGAAGAGTCAGCACAGCATTAATGCAGCAGTTGCAACTCCAGCTTCAGCTTCAGTTCCAGCTCCTCACGGAAACTCTCAGGGTACTGCACAGGTACCAGTGTTGAGAGCACCCCCAAGATAAATCAGCCTGAAGATGCCACTGAAGCAAGTGGCCGGGTTGAGAGTATCTCAGAAGAAGTCCTTTCCAGTCTGACATTACAGTTTCAGCAGATGGACACTCCCTCAGAGCACATCGCACAAATGCAGTCTCAGACAGCACAGCTGAAATCACAGAAGAAGCTGTTGTTGTACAAAGGGAAAGTATATGGACAGAGTACTCACATTTTGGTAGATCCAGGAGCAACATCGTCTTTCATTGACAGACAGTTCGCTGCTCAGCTTGGTATAGCACCCACAGATTCTTCATCGTTTTCAGTGGGATTGGCTGGAGGAAGCCAACTACCATGCACATCTTATCTTCCCAAAACTACATTTACGCTGGGTAAGTATAAGGATACAGAAGATTTCTACATCATTGACATGAAACCATTCACTGTCATTCTGGGTCAAGATTGGTTGGAAAGGAGAAATCCACACATTGACTTTCAGACCAAAAATCTGACGATCACTAGGAAGCATTCATCAGGCTCCAGTATTCGCACAGTATTATCCAGAGTTGAACAGACTCCAGGCTCAGATGACCTTCCTGAAATGGAATTGGTCAGCGCCACCACCATGAGAAAGCACCTTCGTCGTATTCGATCCAGTGGTTCGGCTGAAGAAGCCGTAGCTTATCTCTTCTTTCTCTCAGAGGTCGACGGTGAACTGGTCTTTACAGCATCAGACACAGACACCACTATGGAAGACCCAGAGGTCACAGCAGCACGTGATCAAATGAGAGAAGACTTTTCAGACATATTCCAGGAGGATCTTCCAGCTGGTCATAGGCCAGAACGGTTTGAAGGTGGTTATCATCGAATCAACATTGAACCTGGGCATAAGCCACCATCACAGCCAGTACGTACCATACCAGTACCCATGATGGAAGAGCTCAAACGACAGATCATCAAATATGTCGACTTGGGTATCCTTCGTCCGTCATCATCTCCATATGGATGTCCTATCATTTTCGCTCCTAAGCCAGGTGGGAAGTGGAGGACGTGTTGTGATTATCGAGCCCTTAATAACATAACAATTAAGGACACGTATCCATTGCCACCTCACGACACCCTTCTCGAACAGCTAAAAGGTGCACGATGGTTTAGCAGATTTGACTTCAATCAGTTTTTCCATCAGATTCCTATACATCCAGATGACATTCACAAAACAGCTATTCGCACCAGATACGGTTCCTATGAGTGGACAGTCATGCCTTTCGGATTGACCAATGCTCCTGCAACAGCTCTACGTGTAGGAAATCGGGCATTCTTCGACTTCATCGATCGGTTCCTTGTCATTTTCATGGACGATACCATCGTATACAGTCCGGATTTTGACAGCCACGTGAGTCATGTCCGATAGTTTCTCCAGCGTTGCAGAGAACACCAGTTCTTCATCAGGCCTTCCAAGGTGGAGTTGTTCGTCAGATCTATAGACTTCATCGGACATCACATCTCTGAAGCAGGCTTGTCCATCATCGAAGACAGAATCCGAGCAGTTATGGCAATTCAGCCTCCAGTGTCTTATGGTCCTACCGTTGGAAAACAGCCTCTACGCCGTATGGCTAAAGATGGCAAGTCATCCCTTCGGTCATTCTTGGGCATGGTCGGTCAATTCAGGAGATTCATACCAAAGTTCTCCAAAGTTGCCGAGCCGCTCAATCGTCTCCTTAAAGATAATGCAGAGTTTGTCTGGGAATCTGAGCAGCAGCAGGCATTTGATAACCTCAAAAGTGCCATCTGTAACGCTCCAGTACTACAGCTTCCAGATCAGAAACTGCCATCTATTATGGAGGTCGATGGATCAGGCACACACGTTGGTCAAGTGATACTCCAGGATCAAGGAAAAGGTATGAAGCCATGTGGTTATCACAGCGTCACTCTATCCGATACACAGAGACGTTGGCCTATTCCTGAGATCGAGCTATTTGCCATTGTGGAGGGCTTCCGATTCTTTCGCCACATCTTGTTGGGAGCTCCTGAGACCATTGTACGCTCAGATCATCAGCCACTGGTTTATTTCCAGTCCAAATCCACACTGAGCCCCAAACAGGCAAGGTGGTTGGATGAGCTCTCCGAGTACAACTTCCGTATAGAGCATATTGCTGGCGATAAGAATAAGGTTGCAGACGCACTCACTCGTATCTCTGCACTTTTTGAACTCACTGATTGTCTTCAGCACATGGACATCAGCGAAGTCATGCCATCTGCAGATCCTACATTCATTGCTCTTATATCTTCTTCATCAGCTCATCAGCTACACAACATCATTATATCCGAATATGATCGTGATACATTTGCACAGACTATTTTGGCTAAGCTGACATCATCGACTTCATCACAGTCAGTCAGCAGCTACAGCTTCGAGCTCATTCAGGGGTTGATCTATCGTAAGACCATATATGGCAGACAGCTGTACATTCCACCAACAGCTAAAGTCCCCACAGATGACGGTGAGATCACACAGCTTCGCCACATTCTCCTTCATGAGTGCCACTCAGCCACTATTTCTGGTCATGTAGGCAAAAATCGCATGCTTCATCTTCTGCGTAGCCGGTATTATTGGCCAGGAATGACAACGGCAGCCATCATGGAGCGCCTCCCGTGCCGAACATAGTGTGCAGCGGCTCCCCCGCCGGATGCTCAAAGAGGTCTTGCGCAGTTAGGGCCCCCGCTGCGGCGGTTTGCCCAGGGTGCACCTGTCCCTGTAACTTCTCCCCCGCTTCTGCAAGGTGAGTCCAAAGCAGCCCTGCTTTTAGCAGCACAGGGGCTCGTGAGATGTATTCCACCGCCTCCGCTGTCAGCGGGAACATCCCCGTGGGTAAAGGCGCCGCCGGGAGAAGCTCCTGTGGTGGCGCCGCTTCTTGTCCCGCCGCCTGCCGTGGGTCCCGCGCAGCGATCCCCGCTTCCACTTCCATTTCCTGTGGATCGTGGTGGTAGTGTGCTTCCCCACCCCCGTCCTCAGGTGTTTGGGCCTCGTTTCCTCTCCTTAGTGTCCCCTTCCAGGGGAGAGGCTCGTATCCCCTAGGAAAGGTGCGGAACCTCAACAGGGATGCGTCGTTAGTAAGAGTTCTTCTCGTGAGTGAGGAGCTCCCTGCTCGGGACTCTCGGGACCACCTCCTTTCCTGTGAACAGTTCGTCAAAAATGACCTGTCGCCCTGAGATGCACGGCACCCTAGCAGCGAGGTTACTCCGGGGGGGGTGTAGTCCGCCGTCGCGAAGGTTCACCTGTCTCTCCCCCGTTCTCTGTGCCTTGGGCCCTGGCTCTTCGGTCTCTTGTTCGTCGACTGCCGAGATTTCTCCAGTTGCAGACGCCATCGTATTAGTGCCGGAAGTTTGTCCCGCCAAGGAGTGAAGATGTTTTCGAATTTGAAGCGTCTAGTTAGTAGAACACTCAGCACGTGCGTAGTGCGTAGAGGAGTGTCGCCTCCCTTCGCGTCGGTTCACTTGGCAACCGTCACCTTCGCTGTCACGCTTCCGATCCCGAGGGGAGCGTCGTGAGTCCTTGTGTTGGATCGGGGGGTCGGGTCTTGTTCCGCAGACTGCGCTGGTAAGATCCACGGTGCCCCCTCGTTCTGTATGCGTTGTTCGCCACTGTGGTTCGCCGGACCCGCGACTGGAGTGTCGGGGAGTCCGAATCTTTCCTTCCAAACCTCCTGGACCCTTGGACCTCCGGGTCAGTGTTGGTGCCTCTTCCCCAGGTGTCGCGGGGTGGGGTCCGCGTACGGTAGAGGCGGGGCCCACCCCCCCATGCTGCATTCCTGCGGGAACGCTCGGGGCCCTATCTTCCCCGTCTATTGCCCCCCGGGCGTGGGCGCATTCCGCGATATCATCGATTTCGCTGGCTTTATAGGTTCCGCCCCTCAGCCGTCCTACTGGCGAGAATTTTTTTTCGTGGCACGGTGTCTTCCCTCCAGGCTCATGGAGGAGTTCTGTGAGAATCGGGAACTTCACCCGCGACCCAACGTTTCCTAGCGGTGCCCCCGCGGCTCCGCGGCCCCGGGGGAAGTCGGGGCTTGCCCATATCTCAGGCAGTTCTTTGTGTTCTTGACTTGCGCTCTCTACCGGCGTGTCCTCCGGGGTGCCTCTTGTCGTTCGGGACCTCTTGTCCCCTGCGGCTTCGTCCTTTTCGTTTTGCCAACGCGGTGAGGTAACACCAGGCCATGCTGTGGACCGTGGGACACTCATGCGCCGGTCTTGTGTGTCCACTGAGCCGCCCACTCGGGCGGCTTGACCTCGTGGATAACTTAGCATCGACTCGGGCTGCGGGCGAATCCGCTTGCTTCCTGTTGAGCCGGGTCGCTGTGTATGGTCCCTTAATCCCATGCATTTCTCCCGGGGGGATTCATCATCCGCCGGATACTGCCTGTTCCGTACTGGGCGCCCCTCCCCGGTTTCTTGTGGGCCGAACAAGTCCGCAGTTGCGGGCCGTCCTGTGCCCGCGGCGTGTCCTTTCTGGGTCCGCCTTCCTCCCCATGCCTGCAGGGTGGGCCTGGAGGTCATCCCTCCGATCGTCATTCCGTTGGATTGTTGGGCAAAGTTTGAGTTCGTCTTGTCCCCTTTGGTGGTCCAGAGTGGGAGCTCAGCCCCCCGGGGGACACCAAGTTCCCCGTCCCTCTGGCCAACCGCCAGTGCAGCATTGTCGTTATTGCATTCGGCATGCTTGCACACGCACGAGTCCCTGACCCTCAAGGGGGGCGCTTTTTGCAGTCGCCGGGTTGCATGTTTCTCAAGAGAATCGGTTGCATCTCCGGTGCTGCCCGCTGCCCAGATTATTTCGTTCGTCATGTTATCGCAGGAGGAGGGCACGCACTCATCATCCAGGCAAAGGTCCCTTTCCCTCCGGTGGGCGTTGTGGATATGATATATAACGCAGCCCCCTCCCCCGAGGGGAGGGGGGTCTCTCTGAAAGCTCGCAAAACGGCGTTCGGTAGGAGAGTGATTAGGCTTTGGGGGCGGCCCGATACTGCCAGCCCTCTTACCACGAGCGGTTGCCCCTTCGTCGGAAATATTTTTAGGCCCGTACAAATCATTAATCGAGTTGCCGACACCGTGGCTCGTGCACTCGGGGGGGGGGCGTTTGCCCCCAGTGGCGTGGTCGCTGTGGCAGCTACTATTATTGCAATCGCGAACATCCGCGTGCTGCCTTTCCCAGGTAGGGCGATCGACCCAGCGCTCCCTTCCAGTGGCCTTCCCCCATGTCCTGGGGGAGGTGGCCCTGCTGGCTGCCTCCCTTGCCCCTTTCAGCATGGGGTGAGGCGTGTTGCCCTGCCTATCCCCGGAGCCGGCGGCCGATGCTCGAGGGGTGTTGGTGTCCCCCGTGCTACCCTGCGGACCGGGTCCCTCGCCGTTTCTCCGCAGAGGGCCGGCAGCCGCCCCCTTTGGTCCGGGGAAGCAGGCTCCTGCCCCCTTTTCGCGGGCCCAAAACTGGGTCGGTCTTACCCCCGGTCCGCCGGTGTGCCAAGGAGTGAGATGTGCAGAGCAGAGGGTAAGGGGCACCCAAGGTGACGGTGCCCCCTGCCCCTGCGAACGGTCTCGATGTGCCCCGTGGCTTTCCGGTCCTCTGGATGCAGCTGTGGTCCCTATTGCCTCTGCCGGCGGGCCGGGTCCTTTGCCGTTTCTCCGCAGGGGGCTGGCAAGTGCTCCCCGTTCGGGGAAGCTTCTTCCAGCCCCCCTTCCGCGGGCCCTCGATGGGGTCGGTCTTACTCCCGGGCCGCTGGCGTGCAGAGGGATGGAGGATGCGTAAGAGGCGTTAGGGGATGCCCGGAGCGTCGGCACCCCCAGCCCTTGCAAGGGGTCGCGATGTGCGCTGCTGCACCTGGACTGTTGAAATGCCCATGTGGTCTGAACTACCCCGGCCTGCAGACCGGGTCCTTTGCCGTTTCTCCGCAGGGAGCTGGCAGATGTCCCCCAAAACCCGGGGAAGCACTCTCCAGCCCCCCTTCCGCGGGCTCTCGATGGGGTCGGACTTACTCCCGGTCTGCAGTCGGCTATGCGTGGCGGGCGCGTGATGCAGTCTCTATTGCGTTTGGGGTCCGCAGTGGTCTTCTTTGTTCTGGCAGGGTCCCCCCCGTTCTCAATGGTTTCCTTCCGAGGATGGTTACACCAAGGCATGGTATCGATATTCAATATTTTCGATACTATCGATATTTCGATTAATTTTTATTTATTGATATGAATTTGGTACATATCGAAATATTGAATATTGATTGATACCCTTGGACTACTTATTCATATTGATCGATACCCCTTGGGGACTTATTCATATCGATTGATACCTCCAGGTCACTTATTCATATCGATCGATCATACAAAATTAAAGTTCCGCGATTGGCCATATCGATTAATCGATACTCAGATCGATTAATCGATCTTAGATTACCCAAATACTGGATTTATGTTGGTCAAACAGCCATATTCAAATCCTGGTATACGTACCTCCTAGCTTCATAGGGGGACCATAATTTATGAGCCGCAACCGCACCGTCACATCAAGTTTCATCCAGCAGACCAACTCCATCCACCATGGGTCGTGCTCGCGGACAGGGTCAACGTCCACGCAAGAGCAGGCCGGAAGTCCGTTTAGCGCAAGGCAAAGGGCCCGTGAAACGTACGCAACTGAATCCCTTTGATGCCGCTGGCAGTGACGATAAGGAATACGAGGTAGAACAGATGCGAGGAAGACAGATACGCTGTCCGGCTAAGCTCGCTGGGAGACAAACTGATAATCATATAACTTGTGTCTGGCCGAAGCTTTATGCTCTCGGAAACCCAGACAGTGAAACGATGACTGTACTACTGTACTGTACTACTGTACAGTACAGTGCTAGGATGTCACGGACACGAGACGGAAGCAGGGTCAGGCTAGGGGCTAGTCAGAGCCCATAATAACTAAGCCTAAACCCGAAGTCCAGCACACCACCCGTGGGTGTGACTACCTAGCAAGGCAGGTACAGGGTATACAGCCACGTGATAACAAACAAACACCTACGTGCAACTCGGTGGAAACCGATCACTTCTAGCTGGGTGCCGGGGTCTTGACCCGGTCATCCCACTACTGGGCTAAAGCTAATCAAGCTGCCAGGATGACTGACTAGGAACTCAGCCACTTTGAAGCCGGTCAGCAGAGCTGAGTTCAGCGGTTGGGATGTAAATACAGAGTAATCCCGAAGTGAATTGCAGACTTTCTGTTTGAAATTGAGCACCACCAGGCCCAAGTGGGCAAGGCGGTTCCACAGCAGAAAGTAAATCAACCGAAGAACCCATACAAGCAGATTCCCATGGCGGTTTGAACATTGAAGAAAGAGATGAAAGAACTCGATCGTCAGGCGGCCAATCGCGGATGTCCAGAGAGCCAAGTGGCGGATCCGAAGCAAAGAGATCTCCAGTAGACCGACGGACGGTGACTCCGGGCTCAACCAGGCCCCTGTCACCACCGCCCACGGCAACCAGAGATGCCGTAGCACTGGCCAGTAGAGAACAGCAGAGCATCGAGGACATCAACGCACACCGGAGAAAACTCGGCGGCGCCCGCGGACGGTACATCGGAGCTGCCAGTGGCGATGCCCCCCTGTCAGAGTCATGTTCAAGAGTGCCGAAGAAGTCAAAAGCCACTTGCCGCCCGCCGTCAGTGTCATTGTCAGAGCCTTGGTCGTTGTCAGAGACTTCAGAGCCAATGTCAGAAGTTTCAATCGTCATGCCAGCAAACAGCGGAGCCGGTGCAGAGTCGCCAAGCTGGAGCGATGGGACAGAACCAGGCAAGCCGGGAGAGCCAGGGACAGCCACTGGTGGGTCATGAGCCGTAGGCACACCACCAGCCACGAGTGCAGAGGGATCCCGAACCGCAGGCGGTGGCGGAATCGAACCCCGTGCACCCGAGTGGAATGTGGCTAGAGGAAAGTGAGCCACGCCGTCATCGTCAGCCGCCGCATCCTGAGCGGAAGCCGCCGCATCCTGAAAGTGCCGCAGAGACGTGGGCTCAGCCGTCACAAAAGAATGCGCCGACAGCTCGCACACCTCTGGGCGACCCTCCATCGTGCAGAGCGACTCGAAGGCGTGCTCATCTCCCGCGTCATAGAAACGCTGGAAACGAACAGCCAAGCAGTCAGTCTCGTAGTCCTCAACCGCACTACAATAGTGGGCAGAGTGACGACCGCCGTTGGGGCATTCAGCATGCCAGTGCTTCAAACCACTTTGTGCACACACCGCATTCTGGCAGTGGGGCACGAAGGCACCACTCTTCTTGTCAAACGAGACATGAGGAGCGGTGCCAAGCGGTTTAACACCAGCACGATGAAGCTTGGCAGCAGAGCGGGTAAGGTGCTTGCCCGCAGGCGGAGGCCCTTCCCGCTTCTGCCGCTTCAGGTCACGAATGTCCTGTTGCATGCGCTCCAGCTGCTTCTGCAGACTGGACAACGCCGCAGCCAGGTCAGACGCGCCATCGCCGAACGACAGAGCAGAGACAGGGGCGTCAGAGACTCTCAGGCCGTGGCGGAACTGCTCCCGCACACGAGCCTGAATAGTCAGGAGAGACACGCCCTGCCGCTGGTCAGCTCGAGCCAGAGAGTTAGCCAAATCACGGTACAGCCATGAATCGCCGAGAGCCCTCAGAAACTGCCGCTTCACCGCGTCCTCCGGCAAGTTGTGGGAACGCTGAACGTCCCTCAACAGGCCATTGAACTCGCGGATGCCACGGTCAGGATCTTTGCTGCTGGGGATGCGGACCGCCAGCAGCAACTCAAAAGAGTCAAAGGGTTCCGAACGTTCCTGGAGCATGCGCACCACCTCAAGGGCAGCGCGCTTGCCATCTCCAGGAACGTCGGACCCAGAGGCCTCAAGCCAGTCACGGGCAGGTGAGCCAGGGCGAGCCAGAAATGTCAGAGCCGAGAGCAACAATTCATTTGCCTCATGCCTAGCCTCAACTGCCATGTCAGTCAAGTCAAACAGGGGAGCAAACGCCGATGACTGAAGCACGAACTGTGCGCGCAACTCATGCATTAACTGTGAAAAAATGTCCACTGCGTCTGCCTCTGTCCCTGCAAAGCGCTCCGATTTGTCGCCAAGAATCTTTGTGGCAACGGTTTTGGCAACCTTCCTGTCGAAATTTTCACGAGCCAGCTGCTTACATTTGTCCAATACTTCCCTCGCAGCCGCGGTGGTCGGAGCCGGCAGCTGCGGGGTGTGTGGCGTCGCAGAATGTTGCGCACCCACATCATCGAAAATAGTTTCTAATCTACGGACGCGAGACCGCGTCATGTTGTTCGTTGTGGTAACCATGATAGAGAGAGACGGGGGAGAAGGTTGAGCTAAACAGGGAGATGGTGGAAGAACGCTTACAGCGGCCAGATAGTTTGTAGAAGTCTCAGCTGACAGATCAAAATTCACAGGTCGTAAGCGAAACCATGAGAGCGGCCAAAATCAGTTACGTGTGGAACGACCTCGCCGGAGCCAGCGGCGCACGAAACAGATTAACTCTCGCTGCGACGATGCTTCCGTAAAATAAAAATGATCCGTCACCAACTGATCTCCTGCGCAGCGAAGGCGAGCACAATGCGTGCCGCCATCACTGCCAAGTCAAAAGGCCATACTGAAAGAGTAATTCACCACCGCCCAAGTGGGCGCTCAACCCCTCCTACGTCCTACTTAGCCGAACATGGCAACAGCAAGGCGCTGTGCCATCATCAGAATCACCGGAAAGCCGGTGCGGCCTATAACCTGCGAGGAAGACAGATACGCTGTCCGGCTAAGCTCGCTAGGAAACAAACTGATAATCATATAACTTGTGTCTGGCCGAAGCTTTATGCTCTCGGAAACCCAGACAGTGAAACGATGACTGTACTACTGTACTGTACTACTGTACAGTACAGTGCTAGGATGTCACGGACACGAGACGGAAGCAGGGTCAGGCTAGGGGCTAGTCAGAGCCCATAATAACTAAGCCTAAACCCGAAGTCCAGCAACAGATTCTCGGGACGCGAAGTAGTTATGGGGAGCAACAATGGCTCATAAAATGGAAGGGTTTAGGAGAAGGCACCGATACGTGGGAGCCACTGAAAAATCTACCAGGTCATGAAGCCGAGATCGAAGCCTTCCGCACTCGTTCACAAGAGGAGCAGGATGAGATTGCGAAGAAAAACTTGGAGGAGAAAAAGAAAAAAAGGAAAGAGAGAGAAGAAGAGTCAGGTGTGTTTGCTTTTCAAGGTTGTAGCGTCTTATTTCAATTTTACGCCATCATATATCTTATGCACAGTGGGTGTCGTATCATAGACTGCGGAGATTCGGACTTCACAAACCCGCCGGATAATTTACGATCGCCCTTCTGGAAGCATTTCGTTGTGCTAATGGAGGGGCGCAAGATCATCTGGTACAAGTGCAAGCTCTGTGGACCGGACGCCACCGCCAAACTGTATTGTGGCAACACCTCGAATCTACGGACTCACCTCGCCCACGTCCACAAGGACGCTCTGGTTTGCATCAAGGCAACTCAACTATTCGAGAGCTCTGGGGATACCTCTGGTGGTTGCGAACTTGGGTCTTCTGCTAAGAGGGGGTGTATCGAGGCCATGCTCCCCCAGACCTCTGCTGAACAACGTGAACGACTCCACCGGAAGATCTCGCTATGGCTGGTGCGTCGTGGGCGACCTTTGACCTTGCCGCAGGAGGATCAAGAATTTCGTGACATCTTTGACGAAATCTTCAAGGGGGGTTACACCCCCCCTTGCTACAAGACTGTGGTCGACAACATCTTGTCTCTCTCGGCCGAGGGACGAGAAAAGGTCATGACTGCACTCGCCGAACTTCTTGCTGAAGGCATACTTCCCAGCATTGGTGGTAAGTGCCCTTCCATTGGTATATGAGTATATTGCTACCCAATAATCGCATTCCTGCTTCTTTGCACCTTTTTCCTTCACTGTGCATTTGTACTGTGCATATGTAGTGTACCTTTTCCGGTATTGTACATATTCCCTTGAACCTAATTTGTGTTTTCCAACGTTGTGTGCGTAGGTGACATATGGTCGCAAGGGGGAATTGCGATCTTCGGTATCCTGGTATATTGGATAGACCCAGACTTCAAATACCACGAGCGGCTCGTGGCTGCGATCCCTTTTTCATCGGTTCGTCATACAGCCGCGGAGTTGGAGAAAGCCACGAAAAAAGCATGTGCAAGCATGGGCTTGGGGGTGTATCGAGAGGTGCCTGCTAGACACTGACGCCACCAATGAGCCAAAGTTCGAGGACACAGTCTGCGATGCTATCCATTGCACCGTTTCTGATAATGCTTCAAACATCGTGAGTGGCTGGGTCCGTTTTGACGGCCACGAGTGTGTGGCTCACACGTTGGCCTTGGTTGTCAAGGCCTATTTGGACCACCCGATTGTGAAGAAGGTGTTCTCCAAGTTGCGCGGGATGACTGGCCATTTCAATCACTCTGTGATCGGAGTGAGGCTTCTCTACGATTGCCAGAAGCGGATCGGATCCTCCCAAAGCAAGCCACCGCAAGACAACGACACACGCTCTGGGTGGGGTGGAGCTTGCAACCAGGCAAAGTGGTACCTCGACAATCAGGTGAGAGCACACTTTCTTGTCCAGTGTGTTTTGCACTATGTACGTAATAGCATATGCGGGCTTTAGTTGCACCTTTTTTCTTCACATCCGAAAAGGTGCAACGTGAATAATATGGCTTTTAACTTGGGCACTTGCGGTATGTACTGAATAGCATAAGCGTGTTTTAGTTGCACCTTTTTTCGGCACATGCGGAAAGGAGCAACGTAAATAATATGGCTTTTAACTTGAGCAGTTGCCGTTATTCAGGAGGCGGTGCTGATGTACGATTGCGAGCATCCGACTAAGGCTGTCAACGCGGTGCCCAACTTGGACGGCTCGGTCTACAAGGATCACCAGTTGAATTCAAAGGAGTGGGATATAGTGCGTGAGTCGGTGTGCATTTTGACTCACCCGAGCAATGTTGTTGACCTTTTGCAAGGCACACAATACCCGACTGTGAGCTTGGTTCTCCCACTGATTGGGAAGCTGGCAAACATTGCCGAAGCCGGCACTCCCCTTAAGTATGAGGGAACCCCTATTGAGCTCAAAAATGAAGCCGTCAAGGCTGCTCGCCAAATCATGTACAACTCCCTCACTGCCCGCTATCACTGTGACATGATGGAGTGCAAGGTGGAGGACTTTGCTGTGGCCACGGTGTTGGACCCACGTTACAAGAGTTTCAAGTTTAAGGGCGTGAATGAGTGGCTGGGAGGTACGTCTCCCTCACACGGCCGAGCTAGGTTTGCATACTTTTGTTGCACATTAGGTTGTTTGAAAGCCTTGGAGTTTTTGTGTATGCTCATTTATTGCGCCATGTGCAGGCATGCTTACCAAGGACAAGGCCGTGAAGTGGGCTCGTAAGGCATTCGAGATGGATTGGAAGCCCAAGGGTGTTGCCGAGGTCAGCTCATCTAAGAAAAAAACAAAGACTAGCAAGCAGGTTGTGACCGTAGCATCATATCTTGCTGACTCAGATGAGGAAGATGGTGCCGTAGAGGATGTTGAAGAGGTAGAGGAAAAGGACGAGTTTACTAGATATTTAGAGGTGCCTGATGTGCCCCGTGACAGTGACTTGCTTGCCTGGTGGAAAGTCCATAGCAAGGACTTCCCGAACGTAGGTAGGATGGCGCGCCAATTTCTAGCTGTGCCTGCTACCACGGCAGGTGTGGAGCGCGCCTTCTCTAAGGTGGGGGCCATGCATTCTGACTTAAGGAAAGGCCTTACAGAAGGCACAATTGAGCATTCCATGATGGCATGCCTTAACACTGTAGAGTTTTAGATAGCATTGTTTGGTCTAATTCATTATTATTTTTTCATTGCCTTGTGTATTTGCCTGCAATGTGTTCAGCTGTGCACTCAGGTCATATTGATATATCAATATATCGATAAGTCGAAAAAAATGTGCACTTATTCATATTGATTGATATCAACATTGAACTTATTCATATCGATTGATATCAGCATCGCACTTATTCATATCGATTGATATTCACACACTACTTATTCATATCGATTGATATTGACATCGGACATATTCATATCGATCGATACTCATTCGAAACTTATCGAAAACTATCGATACGGTCGAAAAGTTTAGATACCATGCCTTGGGTTACACCCCCCAGGTGTCGGTTTGCAGCTTCCCGCTGAGCTGGTGGTGGGACAATGTAGAGCAGCGCGGGGCGGAAGGCTGAAGACCGAACCGGGGGTGGGTTCAGCTGTAGCTTCGGGCCAAAGCTCGGTTGTCCACGGTCCCGCAGGAGACTCATACAAGAACAATACAAGGATATTATTTTTATACAAAAAGGGGAGTGTGTCCAGGCAGGCAGGATGCACTATTGGCGCTGCACCACTGTGATGGAGTGGACCAGCACCCCCCGCAGGAGGGGGATGCCGTCTGCTCCTTCGTCTGTGCCCGCACAGCAGAGGTCCGCAAATAGTCGTGCGTGTCGGTAGCAGACCTTCTTGGTGAGTCGCACTGGCGGCACGTCCACCGGGAGCCCGTCTTCCAAGATGTTGGCCGGTGGCGCCGCAGCGGACCACCCCTGCACTTGAGAATATCTGACGGCCCACCTCGCTCGTACTCTCCTCCTCGGAATGCGTTGAGGGACGTGGATACGCAAGAGGCAGCCCCAGCATAGGTCCTCGTCCGGCGTGCAGTCCTCGTCGGACGAGTAGTCTGAGGTGTCCCCTGCCTGTCTCAAATGATCCCCCGGGAAGAGCCTCCCGGAGTTCGCTCTCCAGAACGAGGTCATCCCTGTGCAGGCCCACACCGGCGCATACGCTCCCCCAATGTCTGCTGGTGTGTGGTGTGTGGGGCATATTCTCCTGCCCAATGACCTCTGCTTACCGAGGTGCCCTGACCTCTATCGTGGAGGTTATCGCCCCCAAAAGCCACGGGATGCGGTCCGTGGCGGTATCGTCCCCTGCGCAAAGGAGGGTCGCGAACTGCCGTGCGTGCTGCCCACACACCGGCCGGGCACGCCAGATAAGGTGGGTTGGGGGCGCCCCTGTGCGTCTCCTTGCTCTGGCGGCTACTGGGCCTTCTGGATGTTGGAAGTAGCACGCAACAAGGGTCGCCGCCCTTCTTACCCTGGGCTTGCGGTGGTGTAGGCAACACCAGCAGTACCCGGCTTCCGTGTTCTCCGGAGTGGAGTCCGAAGATGAAGGTCGAGGCGGGCTTCCCGCAGATGAAGGGCTGCAGGGGGATGCTCTTCCTAGGCTGAGGGCTTCCTCGTGCGGCGGGGTGGACATCAAGCGGCTGGTTGTTCCGGCTGTGCGAAGCTGAAAAGGGGGCGAACGGGTGGAGAGAGAGTTGCCCTGCGGAAGGGGAAGAGGGTTTGTAGTTAGTTTCCCGTCTGATAGAACTAAGACAGGAAGGCGTCGGGTGGGAAGGTCGGGCCGCGCGCTGTGTCGGCCCCCACTGGGCTCGTTCGGCTCCTCCGATACTTCCCCTGCATGATTTTTCAAAAAATATGTCCACCCTCGCACACAATACTACATAATTTACAAATAAAATTATTATTGTCAGTAAAAAACGATTTTTTTGCCCGTTGGGGTGCATCGCCCTCTCCGATCGTGGGCGGTACCGTCAGCTTGCCTCCTAGCACAGGCAGTGCCTGAAGAGGTGGTAGTGGACGGTCAGAAAGAGGCACATGTCGAACGCATCCTCGCACGTCGAGTGCGGTCTGTACGAGGGAAGGAGGTGGAGGAATGGAAAGTTCGCTGGACTTGCTACTCCAAGGCCCACGACCAATGGAGGACCCGTGACATCAAACTCGAACGCGGAGGCCCACTTCAACAGCTTCGTGAATTCGAGCAAGCGAGACTGCGCATGGAAGCACAAGTTCGCGACGAAGCCACACGCCGGCGTGAGCAACGTGGCCGTCATTCTGCTCAAGCTGGAGTGACGCTGGCTCACCTCATCACCAACCCCTGCGATGAACTGGACCAGCTCGAACAGATGGAACATGATACCCCTCTGCCGTGGGAGCGTCAAGAACGCACAGAAGATGGGTCGTTGGCACTGGTGACAGAGCTAATGGCGATTGAGACAGAGGCAACCCGTGTGCCCAGAATCCTTGTACTTTTCAGCGGCACTGGCTCGGTGGAGAGAGAGTTCCTAAATTGCTTCCCCACCGCTTCAGTGGTGACCCTCGACTCCGAGCACATCTGGCATCCCACTCATGTGCAGGACATCTTACAGTGGGACTACAAGGAATACCCGCCTGGATTCTTCGATGTTGTTTGGGCGAGCCCCCCCTGCTGTAGGCAGTACAGTCAGGCGCGCACTACTGGAGGACCGCCCCTGACCTTCCTCAGGCTGACAAAATCGTGCGGCGAACATTGCAGATCATCGACTACCTGGAGCCGAAGCACTGGTTCATGGAAAACCCCAGAGGTCGTTTCCCCAACGCGCTGCGGCTTCATCCCATGATGCGCCAGCTTCCCCCCCCGCTGGTGTGTACCTACTGCATGTATGGTATGCAGTACATGAAGCCCACTTGCATATGGACGAACTCAGCACCACCCACGCCCTTGCTACGCTGCACTGCTTCGACACCATGTGCGTGCAGATGGGCAACCGGCAGTCATCCGGAAACTGCTCAGCTGGGACCCCACCCGCAGCAGACTGGAGCGGGTCAATCCGCGAGTGTATACCCTGTACCAGCGCCCCTGCTGCGACAACTTTTCCGACATCTACGCCTCCGCAAGACTGAAGGCCCGCTTTAGATTCCAAGTGGCACCCTTCTTATGAAAGTGGTGCCCTGGTAGCGGTAGGCAAATTGTGCTCGAAGAGGAACCAGAGAACCTAAGAACTGGAGCCAAGAAGGAACCAGAAAACCTAAGAACTGGAACTTAGATGGGTACCTTAGCGGAGTGATCCCAGGAGGTAGACCACTCCTAAGGGGGGGAGAGTTGTGCCCGGAGGCACAGCGTGAGCCGATATGTCTATGCGTCTGTGTGTGTCATCGGGAGTAATCTGGGATTGACACGATGACAGTGAAATTGGGCTTGAAATCACGATGAGAATGAGTACCAGATGTCCGGGGTATGACAGTATGACAGTATGACACTATGACACCATGACGGTATGACACTATAGTAGTATGACAGTACTGTGGGGTGGTCATCGTGGCACTTAGTCAGACCCTCGGGGAATGGCCGGATTCGCATCGGGATCAGAAAGACAATGAAATCGAGTATCAGATGTCGGGGTATGACAGTATGATAGTATGATAGTATGACAGTACAGTAGTATGAAAGTACTGTATGACAGTCATCGTGTCAGTCCGTCGACGTGAAATCTGAATCGAGAATGACGAATCGGAATTAGAAATGAGATCGGATCAGGAATTGAACGTTGGGCCGTGGTATGACATCGGGTGCCGGGTGGTTGACCCTGTAGCCCGAGTGACGAGTGAATAAGTGGAGCACTTGAGAAGTGTTTAGCCTTCAGAACTCGGAACCGAACTATCGTTTGCACCTCAATCTGGCCCTGATCCAGTATATTATAAAAACCGAATTGTGTACCTTTGCACGTTTCAATAAAAACATCATTCCGAGTATCTGTCGTAGTGCCCCTGGCACATTTGGTATCAATAGCGTGTCTGAGTGTGACTCCGCGCAACTCAACACGGCCTGTGCGTAACTCACGGTATACTGCAGGGGGAGAGCTGAGCTTTGGGGAACTTGGGCGCAATTTTACGTCTAAAACGTCATTTTTTTTCGAAGAAGTAATCCAAGCAACGACCCCAAACGTCACGAAATATCAGTATAACCGTTCCTTAACACTGGGGGCTCAAACGGGCTCAAAAAAGTCAACATTCGTTTTCCGATCTAAAACCCAAAGTCTGCCCCAGGCCACAAACAACCGTCAGGGAGCACCCTAAAGGGTTCCTCCGGTCTACAGTAGCCAGAAAAACTTCATAGCTCACTTTTCAGAGCCTTAAAAGGCCAAAAACAACCAAAAACAGCCCAAAACAAGCCGTTTCAGCCTATTTTTAGCCTACCCTAAACCCTTCCCCAACAGTCCCCACCACCAAAAACCTTCCCCCCAGACCCCATAGAACAGCCCAGAACCCTCCAACACCGCCCATACGGCCACCAACATTTGGGAAAGCCACTCAAAACAGCGCTTTTAGTGGTTTCTGGACAGTTTCTGGACAGTTTCTGGACACCTCGGGTTTACTCTCTGGCTGGAATATTTCTGGAGTGTACGAAGTCCGGCTACCTTCTGGGACCTTGCTGAGCTTTCTGGTTGCAGTTTCTTGACCTCTGCCTGCATACTTAGGCACTTGAAATCTGTGTCGCGGAGCCCTGGCGAAATTTTGAGTACGCCAGTGTATGACAGTTTCCCCACAAAAGCACAGAAGAGAGTGGTGGAAACAGGGGCCCCTCAAGTGGTTGTTTCAACCAGACTCCACTTTCCCACCAGCAGGAGCCTTCGATAACTCCCCAGAGGGCCCCCTCCCACCTTCACTCTCCTCTTCAGACGACGAGGTGGAAGACAACTGAGCGCCTAGACAGCATACACCCTGGCTATCCCACCAGCGCGCCACTACCGTGAGTGGTACTACCAGGGGTTCACGGTTTTTGTCTTCAACTACCCGGACCCTTACCACCCAGCAATACCGGTGCTTCCTGGTGAAACCTTGGCCGACGCTCCACCGTCTCCAGAAGTCAGCCCTACACCTTCTCCTCCTCCTTCCCCCCTTCACGAAAGCGACACTGAATAAATAAAAGGCGAGCACTTCCTACCTTCTGCTCACCTGTGGCTTTTGCCACACCCAGTTTGCGATCTGATCAGCTCAGCAATCAGTATGTCGCAACATATATCAGAGTCCTTTCCCAGCATGGGGGTCAGTGCAGAGCCGTTACGCCCCCCATTGTTCTCGCCCCTCACCTTTCCATCCCCCACCACATACGCTTCCACTTACCCCTTTCCACTCCCAGGCACCACCATGCCCTATACCGCGGTGCCACGTCCATACACCATGCCTGATGGCTCCCCCGCGCAGGCTGTATGGAACGGCTCCAATTGGGTACTTCCCCAATCAACGCCCCTCGCTGGGGGAGTGTCGCCGGTGCCATTCACACTGGGGACCCACCACCCTATGGGCGCATACCCCACGCCGTTCCAACAACAGCTGCAGCAACAGCAGCAGTGGCTCGCGTACCAGCAGCATCAGCAGCAGTGGCCCTACTAGCAACAACCGCTGGAACCGATGCAGCAGCAGTTACAGCAGCAGCAGCTCCAGCAACAACAGTTACAGCAGCAGCAGCAGCAGCAGCAGCCACAGCCGCAGCAGCTGGTACCAGCCACCTCGACGCTGTACGACCCTGGGGCGAATCCCTCACCGCTGCAGCCCTTCATCAGTATCGGTGCCGCGATCCTGCCAGATCCTCTGCAGGCACCCCCTGATGGCGGAGCTCGACAGGGCGACCCGAGCGGGGCCCAACTCTTGGTACGCCATCTTCCCGCGGTGGCAGCTGACCCAGAGGCCCGCAGGCGTCGACGCTCCCGAAGGGAATCCTCGGGCCCTGCGACGCACGGCAGGCACATCCCAGGCCTGAGCCGCTCACCAGAGCACTCTGACCCCGAGTCCGGCACGGATGTCAGCCACACCAGCACGGGGTCCAGAGGCAGCCGGGGCACGCTTACGCGGGCAGAGCGCAGGCGGAGGGCTGCCCACAGGTCCGGGTCTGACTCGGACGCAAGCAGCCGAAGCGAGCACATTCGCAGGGAGGTTCTTGCGGCAGTACAGGCCCTGGACCTCTCCGCGATGCTCTCAAGAGGACTCGCCCCGTCAGGCGCAGCGGCATCTGCAGAAACCCCTCCACCAGGCGACCCTCAGAGCAGTGCACAGGGAGCCCTGACGGCGGACCAGACTCTCGAGGCGGGCGCTGCTGACAGCGTGACCCCCCCAGTGTCTCTGACTGTCGCTGAAGCGGCCCCCGCCGAGCCTCCCACTCAGGGTCCCCTCAACATGATGGTGGCTCGCCGGCGACAATCGATGGAGTCGGTGGTGCACGGTGGTGGCGACCCTGATTCAGAGCGCAGAGTCCCCAGCCCAAGGAACTCGCCCCCAGGCCCCCCTGGTGACCCACCCCCAGACCCTTCTGGTGACCCCGACCGAGGACCAGAGCCCTCTTACCCTCAGTACCCAGAGGTTCGGGCTCTCTTCATCACTCACGACGGTGGGTCACTGTGGGTACACCAGTCAGCGGGGGTGCGAGGCGCGGCGACTGTCTCCTTACCACGGGACGAACGCCGCAGAGCCGGGGTGCAGGGCGACACCATTCTCTTCACGATTATGCATTTGTTGGGAGCTCCGTTGACAGCTTACGCACGCATGGGAGGTCGTCTACACCACGCACCGCTGCCCCTCAACAACCCCCGCGTGGAGACCTGGGT
The DNA here is from genome assembly GCA_001247695.2 of Cymbomonas tetramitiformis. Taxonomy (NCBI): domain Eukaryota; kingdom Viridiplantae; phylum Chlorophyta; class Pyramimonadophyceae; order Pyramimonadales; family Pyramimonadaceae; genus Cymbomonas; species Cymbomonas tetramitiformis. Next base: position 109,916 of record LGRX02001980.1, read on the forward strand.
ACTCATGGTCGACCACGAGATCATGGACATGGCCATGGGAGACCCAGCTGCGGCTAACGTGCGGTCAACGAGTATGAGACAGCCGGTGTGGGAGTGGATACCAGCTACCGCGCGGGAGTCTGAGATGCTGCACTTCGATCAGGACGGTCTCGCCGCGTGGTCTGAGGTTAGTAACTCCGACTGGTACCGGAGCATGAGCGTGGTGGCCGCGCAACCACCTACCCCCATGCCCTTCCACACGCCCCTCCCGCTCCCCGCTCCATCACCAGCACCTGCACCACCGCCCATCCCTGGGCCGCCAACCTCCGCATTACCGCCTGCCTCAACCGCAGTCCCCACGAATCCCGCGCCTGCACTCCCACCCGCGCATGCCCCAGGACCACCACCTTCAGCCCGCTTTCCCCACTCCGCCACCGCGAACCCCATCCTTTCTCCCAGCGCCGCCCCCTTTGTGCCAGGTGTCATCCGACTGCCGCAGGGCACTAATCTGCGGGCGTCTTCGGACGAGGTCCGCCAGGAGCACAAGGTCAAGGAGATGGTGCTGAAGCTGGTCAAGGGTGTGACTAAGTTCCCCCGCTCCGCGGCCGACACCAAATCGGCCGACAAGGATGGCCTTCTTGCGCAACTGGAGCACTACTCCAACCTGGTGCGGAAGACCTTCCAGGAGGCCATCGTGGTCGAAGCGCTGACTACCCCCAGCTGCACGCCGACCGTGTCGGAGTACCAGGCGAGTGTGTCGAGCTTCCTCTTCTGGAGCTTCAAGGAGTACACTCTGCAAGATCAGCAGAAGAGGTTCTTGGAGCGAGCGGCGGGGATCTTCGGGTCCGACCAGGCCTGGCACCAGCGCTACGTTGAGTTGGACGTGTTCTTCAGCGACCTGGCGGTGTGCTCCCTGACACAGGGCTATCTGGAGAACACGCACGGCGAGGCCATCGCACTGATGAAGCAGGCGCCGAGTGAGACCGCGGCGGAGTACTTTTCGCGGTTGGAGACCCGCATGGCCTCTGTTCGGGGGTGCTCTCTAAGAGCTTCTAAGTCTACTTAACAATACAGGGAACCTAGTTCAAGCCTGCAAGAGATATGTATGGCTGTAAGCATGATACATATATGTGAATCGGATCTTTCTTAAATGTCGGAGTTACAACAGCCAGGTGTGGCTGTTCACAGTAACAAATTCAAAACTGTTTCATTCAGCCTGCTCGGCTGCTTTATGCCATGGTTTCCGATCTCGAACTTTCGAACATAACTCGATGTCGACTCCTGTCAGGTCCCATCATACTTCATGAGAACTCGATCTGTCACATCATAGAATCTGCCGACTAGCCCAGTTATATCATCACTATATTCCGAGCCACTCCATATCACTCTGAATAATTATAACTGTGCTGACTTGGCAATATTGGAGGCCATACCAGCTTTCCCTCCAATTTCTCTGACTGCTGGTTTTCCCACCAAAACTCACTTTCGGGTCAGGTATTTCTGTCAGTCATTTCTGTCAGACCCCCTTGTCATCTGGTCACATAAATGCCTGTCACTGATGACTGTCATCGTACCCGTCACTCGTAGCTCTGACGCGCCATCATACTGTCTCGTGACTTACCCTAGCACAACTCTCCCCCCCTTTTAGGCGCGCGCTTACGTCCTCGCTAGCGTTAGAGTTCGCCTGTATTTACATTGTCTGGGGATCAACAAACATGCACAGTGATGCTGGCTTCTAAGCCTCGGGTTCTCGGGTCCCGTGCCCCTCAGTCCTCGGGTCTGAGTCCCCCTGGCTTCTAAGCCTCGGGTTCTTGGGTCCCGTGCCCCTCAGTCCTTGGGTCTGAGTCCCCTTCCGCGCTGGAGGTTTCCCGAGGTTCCGTCCCCGAATTACGCTGCCAACGCTTAAACGGTTCTGTCGCCCTGGTACTCCTCTCGCTTTGCGGGTCTTGCGCTGCTTTGCGCCCTGAGGGTTTTAGACCCCAGTATCTTGTTCCTGCATCGAGATCTCATCCGTCTGCGCTGTCAGGGTGGCGATGAGGTCCATGATAGCTGCTGCACTTTCCTCGCTCATGCGCTTGCCCAACTTCAGTCCACAGAACAGATGGTGCAATAAGGTGCGGGGAATCGCGTATACTGCTTGCGCTGACCCCATGCCTCGTGTTCTGGACGCTGAAACTCCTTCTTGCGATGTGTTCTCGTGCTTTCCCAGCACAGCTCTCGCGGGACATGGCGTTGCTTGAGTACACTGCAGCAGGGGTACGGGTAGCACGGCGTTCGTCCAGATATGTGTAGGTTTCATGTAAGGTGTCCCATACCTACAGTAGGAGACGGGGTGAGGATCGGGTAACCCCTTCATCACAGGTCGCGTGTGCAGCCCTCGCAGTGCATCCCCAGCTGGGTTCTCAATGAAGTAGTATGCTGGATCGTAGTACTCGATGATCTGCCGGGTACGTTTCACTCGTCGATCAGCCAGTTCCAGATCTGGTACTCCTATAGTCTTGGCCTTGCTGTACTCCTTACATGGTGGGCTCGCCCAGATTACGTCGAAGTGGTGTCGGGGGTACAGCTTGTAGTTCCAGTGGAGAATGTCCTCAGTGCATGTTGCTTGCCACTTGGGAAGAATATCCACTGTCACCACTTCGCAGCCGTCGAACTGTCGTTGGAACTGTTGCTCCACAGATCCAGTCCCACAGAAGAGGACGAGGATTCTCACAGGGTGTTGCACTGTTGTGAGATGTGGCTGGTACACCTGACTGGCACCCTTACTGTAAACCTTCGGAGTGGGGGCTCTCATTGCCATGAGCTGAGCCCTCTGCTCCTGCTGCTGGCCGTGCGTCTCCCTACGCCTCTTTTCTGGAGCCCTCCTCTGCTTCTCCTCATCAGCCTCAAAGGCTCTCAGAGGTTCCAGCCTGCCTCCCTTGCCCTCCAGGTCTTCTCGAGTCCGCCACTGGCTGTGACTGTGTGGTAATCCCTTCCACTTAGTCAACCACTCCTGTACTGACCCGCCAGTTTTCCCGCCTAGCTTTCTGAAGCGCGTGCGAATGATGCGCTCCACCTCGCGCTCCTTCTGCCCTTCTACCATTACTGGCGGCGGTGCCATCTCCTCCCGTCTGCTAACAAAGTGATCTGCGCCTGACTGTACTGGGCTGAGCCTGTCTGCAGTGAAAGTGTCATGTACCTTCCAGTGCACAGGCAGCTCCAGTCTGTATGCTGACGGGGCTCCTCGGTCCTGTACTGGCAGTTCTTGCTGTCGATCACTGTATAGACACTCTACTACTCGCAGAGGTCCGTGCCGCAACTTGCGCAGCTTGGGTTTCAAGCCCCTGTCACCGGGCAACGTCAAGTGCTGTCCATCCACCCACACCTGATCATTCACCTTGTACTGTTGGAGACGGTGCCGTGCATCGAACTGCTCTATCATACGCTGCTGAGCCAGTTGCAAACCTTCTCGTGCCGCCTGCAGCTGCTGCGCGAACTGCTTGGCCAGCTGGTGAGCGGTACCCTGCTTGTCCGCTGCTGTGCGACCTCCCTTCCTCCTCTTTGCGCCTCCCTCCAGAGCTGCATCCATGAAGAGGTCCAACTGAGTCGCTGGCGCATGTCCATACACCAGTTCGAACGGTGAGAACCCTGTCACTGCCGACTTGGAGTCGTTGATGGCGTACTCCACTGGAGCCACCCACAGGTCCCAATCCTCCTGGTTCTCTGCCACGTAGCAACGCAGCATGCGCTCCACAGTGTGGTTACTGCGCTCCGCCTGGCCATCACTCTGCGGGTGATAAGGGGTGGTGCTGGCTACCTTCACGCCCATCAGTCGCATGAACTCCTGAGTCAGAGCATCTCGAAAGCGCGGGTCCCGGTCGCACACAATCTTCATTGGGGCTCCGTGCAGTCGCCACACCGCATCCATGAACATTCTGGTCACCACCTCCGCTGAGCTATCGTTGTACGCCATTGGAACCACGTGCACCATCTTACTCAGTTTACAAGTAAAGGTGGCGAAGGCGTTCACACCTCTCTCTGTCGTGGGGAGCCCAGTAACAAAGTCTATACTCACCACTTCCCACAATCGACTAGGCACAGAGTGAGGCTGTAACAGGCCTGCTGGGTATCCTTGGCGCGGCTGGGTTTGCTGGCAGGTTACACACGTCTTCACCCATTCAGCTACGTCCAGATCCATACGCGGCCACCAGAATCGTCGCCTGACTCTGTCCAGGGTCTTGTCCCTTCCTGTGTGGCCAGCTGCAGGTGCTTCATGAGCCTCCCTCAAGACCAGCTCTCTCAGAGGGGAGTCGGGAGCTAAGACCACCTGATAGCGCCCTTCCGCCACTCTCCAGATGATGTTACTCACCAGTCGAAAATGCTCGGTGCGGTGATGTTGAGTGGCCAGTAGTTCCTGCTTCAGGGCTGAAAGGTACTCACTGCGCCTGTGCTCTGCTCGTAAGGCACGCAGAAACATGCCTGGTTCCACCACTCCTGCCTGGTCCCTGATCTTGGCTGCTGCGCCCTTGAGAGTCACCGCTGGTGATGCTGAGGGTCTCTCCCTTGGAGCTGTGATCTCTTCAAAGTGCTTTCGCTGCGGCTTAGCCAACACTACCAAGACGGGCCATGGAATGGGCAACTCTTGCAAGGCTGTACGGTGTCCCCTTTCTTCGCCAGGAGAGACGAACATCCGGTTGGGCTCCCCTTGCTCGTTCACTCGGGGTATGGTCTCTGCAATTTCCATTCCGTACTCTCGCAGCAGGGGCCGCCAGTCAGCCTGCGGGAAGTCAGGCAACAGGAACAGCGCGGCTGTGCTCTGGGGAGCGTGTCGGGCCTCTGAAGCATAGTGTCTTAGGATGTCTGCAATGCTCACCTTGGAATCCGAGAAGGGTGGGTTACACCACACCACGCGACCCCTCCACTGTTCCTTCAGACAATCTGTCCAGAACGTGTCCACCTGCCGGTTCTGCCCCATGAGGTCGCAGCATGCGTCCACCTGGAACCGTCCACCCAACACTTTCGCGTACTTGGCTTGCAATCGACTAAACTCGGACGGAATCAGCTTCCAGTCCTGATTGTCTACCAGGGGTTCCCCAGGTTGCATCCTTGGTGTGGGCTGCTGCTGTACCGCTGCTGGCTGCTGCTTCTCTGCTGGTCGCTGCTCATTCTGGGCTCGTGTCTGGACTCCTGCCATTGCTGGTAGCGCGGCCATCCTCTCCACTGTGACCATAGCGTCCAGCCATAAGTCCGGTGTTTCTGCCCACCAGAGACCGTTCAGCTGAGTTAGCTTACCGGTTACTTTGGGCTCACTGACCGGTGGGTACTCACCTTCCTCCTCGTCCGACGAGCTGAGCTCTAAGTCCAGGGGTGAAGTGGGGTCTTCCTCTTCTGCAACCTTCAGGCCAGCCACCATGTCTTCTGATTTCCCCTTGGCTCCCGCAGCTCTTCTACCCTCCTCTGCAGACACCGGCTGGTCAGTGCTCGGATCCACATAGCCAGCTTCCTTCAGCCCCTCGCGCGCCGTCGCCTGCACGTAGTCCGGTCGCCGTGAAGCAGCGTCCGGTACCACCAGTGTGCGTCCAGGCACGTGCTCCATGGCGTGCACTCCTACCTCCACCAGGTCTTCGTACCACCTAGCCTGGCGTCGGCTGAGCTCCCGTCCAGGTGCGAATAACCACTTTAGAGGAGCATGATCCCCCATTAACCTGAACTCCGTGAATATCAGGTAATGTCTCCAAGTCTGCGTAGTGCAGTGGTGGATGGCGGCTAGCTCACGCTCACCTGCGTGGTAGTTCTGCTCGGCAGACGAGAATTGCTTACTCTCGAAGGCTATGGGTTGCAGGCCCTTGCCTAGATCCTGCATCAGCACGCCAGCTAATGCCACTGCACTCGCATCAGTCTGCACAACAAAGGGGCTGGTGCCGCGATGCGCTGCTTCCTGATCGGGCAAGATCAAGGTCGGTGCAGTGGTGAGAGCGGTCTTGAGGCGTTCAAAGGCGAGTTCCTGCTCCGGTCCCCATTCCCATGGCACTAGGTTCTTAGTCAGCTTGGTCAAAGGGTGCGCTAAGTCAGCGAAACCCTGTATGTACCGTCGATAGAACCCAGCCAAACCCAAGAACTGTCGCACGTGCTTCACCGTCTCCAGTCGCGGCCAGTCCCGTATGGAAGCTATCTTGTCTTGCTGAGGTCGGCAACCTGTGCGGTCAATGACATGTCCCAGGAAACGTACTGAGCGTTTAAAACATCGTAACTTGGACTCCTTCAGCTTGACCTTATTCTGTCGGCATACCTCCAAAACCTGCCGCAGGTGGTCCAGGTGCTCCTCGGGGTTGCGAGAGAAGATCATGATGTCATCCACAAAAACTCTGACGAACGGTAGGTGGCCCAAGTACTTCTGCATCATTCGCTGCCAGCACGAAGGGCTATTGGACAGCCCCATTGGCATGACCAACCACTCATAAGCTCCAAACGGCGTGGTCATTGCCGTCTTCTCGATTGCGTCCTCCTCCATGGGCACCTGCCAGAATCCCCACAGAGCGTCCGCGGTGGAGAAGATAGTCGCTCCCTGCAGGTCATCAATGAGAGACTGTACGTCAGGGAGAGGGTAACGGTCCTTCACAGTGATCTCGTTGATCTGGCGATAGTCGATCACCAGTCGCAGCTCCTTGGGGTTGGAGGGCTTGGGCACCATCAGGACTGGACTGCCCCAAGGTGAAGACGAGGGACGGATGTATCCCTTCGCCAAGAGCTCGTCCAGTTGTCCACGAAGTTGTCGCAACTCTTCCATGGACAGCTTGTAGCACCTCTTGTGTCGTGCACCATCACGGTACTCGGGGTCCACGCGCAGCGGCGATTTGTGGTCGCGGTCCACGACGCCCTCGGGAAGCTCCATGCCCACCACGTCCTGGTACCGCTGCTTCAGCTTCACCAGCTCGTCCAGGATCCATTGTGGTACCTCTGCGTCCTCCTCATCCGGCTTGGCCTCCTTGGTCTCACCTTTGCTGTTCCGCTCATCACTAGGTGTCGCCGCAGCAGCTGGTGCCTCTTTCCTGAAACAGCTATACCCATCTTTGCCTTGCCCTGTCTCAGCTTCTATAGGTGCTGCCAGTACTGGCTCGCTAACTCTGCGCGATCTCCTGTGGTTCACCCCTCTGCTCCTCCGTTGCTCCTGCTGCAGACGCAGTGCCTGCCCTGTTTTCCACAAACAGTATGCCTCCTCTTCCCACTCAGGTTCCAATTCCTCCGCGTGATGCTGTGCAGCCTGCTCCCTGCGCTCTCGTGGAAGCATCTGGAACGCCTCCCATCTGGCCCTTGTGGGGTAAGGTCCCCAGTCTCGCACAGCGGGTTGCGCTGATGTGGGGCACGTCACCGGTCGCAGAGCACACACCTGCTCCTGTGCCCAGTCCTCCTGCTCCGTTGCATCTTGTTCAGATTCAGACGAACTGCTGTCGGAGATTAGGGTGGCTACGCTTGCTACTGTACTGTCGCTGTCGCAGCCTTCCTCGTCAGAGGTAACTTCCCCCCCCTCTGGCCTAGCGTTGTCACCCTCTGCCTCCGATGATGATGATGAAGATGACTCTGATAAGGCTGCAGAGGCCTCTAAAGGAGAGTTGGGGTCGTCGGTGGCCTCCATTTTAAATGTGCCATCTGGAGCCAGATACATCAGGTACGCCTCCTCGCCGCTATTCTTCAAAGCTCGCAGGTCCTTCCTGGCTTGCTTAGTACTGATAAGCTGTGCCTCTACCAGTCCCATGGCCTGCCCAGACCCTGTAGATGACGACCCAGGGTTGCAACCCGCGATGACTACTTTCTGCGACCCATGTCCGAACTTCACGCTACCATACTGGGCGTAGTCAAATGTGACCTTCTTCTGTGCTCGTAGCCAGTCTCCGCCCAGCACTATGTCCACTCCGAGTGCTAATGGCATGACGCGCAGTGTAACCTGTTTGGCATAACTGCCCTTCCGTGTCTCGGCTGTGAGCTTCGAACGGACGCAAGAGTTGGCGTCGTACACGGTGCCATCTGCCACCTGCACCTTCATCGGCGTCTCGTGTTTCTTGGGCTGGAGTTTAAACTTCTTGGCGGCCTCCACAGAAGTGAAGCTAGAAGAAGCTCCAGAGTCCACCAAGACCTTTACTCGTACTCTGCCTACCCAAGCCCAGAAAATCAGCAGAGTGGGTCCCTTCGCGTCCATAGCAGCTAGTACATCTGCATCCAACCATTCTCCCCAGCGTCCAGACCCTGCGTCCACCCCTATCTCTGGTCTGATGCTGGCCAGTTTGTGCAGTCCTGGCTCCTTCTCAGGCGGATTCAGCTCCTCATCTGAATTGTCTTCCGGCAGATGGTACGTGCCGGCCTCTGCTATCTTGGCTTGCCAACGAGCCTGCCTGGTGACCTGATCTTCTGGTTCTGAATCACCAGGCCATGGTGCAGGTCGAGCTGCCTCTGCTTCCTAATGCGCCCGGGTGATCTTCCTCAGCTGGTCAACACGCTCCCGAATCTGCGCCAATGCACTTCTGACTCTGTGCCCGTGCACTTCCACTTCCTTCCTTCTGCGCGTTACTGTCTGTGCTGCTTTCCAGGCTGCTGACAGGTGTCCGTCGCGTAACCGTTGCTGGGCGTGTGATAGCACTGGCTGCTTAGCGCGATCCAGTTGTCGGCGCAGGGCTCTCCCGACCAGCTGGCGCGGGGCTGCTTCCTCTCTAAAGCGCACTCTTCTGACTCCTGGGGGCTGCAACGCGCGCTGGTACACCCCTTTTGAGCTAGGGGCTCCTTGACTCCCTTTGCCGAACAGAGGAAATCTGATCTGAACCTCTGTTGGTTGGGATGCCTATGCTGGCGCAGCGTTTGGCTCAGTTCTCCCTGGTGGTACCACTGTGATTGGCCGTGACCTCTTCAGCCAGCGTAATGCTCGCCTCATCTTCTCCACCGCTCGCTGCGCTGGTCCTGGTCCGTGCCTCATCCGATGATCCTCTCTGAAGTGAGTGATCCACCGGTAGGTCTGACTCTGCCTGCCTCTCTCTGGTTCTCTTCCAGAGTCGGCCTCCCTCCTGATGGCCATGGCGAGGTGCGGAGTACTTACCTCGCGGGCCTGGGGGCCTATCCGCGTTGTCCGGGAGAGGCACCGGCCCCCGTCGACTCTCCCTCGGCAAAATCCATGTGCTCCGGGGCTACCAGTGCCAGCTGCTGCTCCACTATCCCGCCAGATCCAGTATCTATTCCCGCGTTCTTGAAGGTCTCGAAGGCCTCCTCCCAGATACATTTGACCCAGGCTGCTTTCTGCTGGGGCTGGTGTTGATGTGGGCAGTCGCGAGCCAGATGCTCCTTGGACTTGCATTTTCGACAGCCAGAGTAGGTTGACGATCCTGGCAGCTGCCGGCCTTCCACTTCCGTTGGAGTCGTGGTCGTGGGCATGGCGTAGCATTGTTCCTTGGGAGATGCTTCTTCCTCCCAGAATTCTGCCAAAGGAGCTACAGGGAAGGGGGATTGATCGCGGGCAGTCTTCAGATGCGCAGGGTCCTTGCGTTCCTCCATCGTAGCTTGCTCCACATATCTGCGCAGTAGCTCTGCCTCCCATCCAACCTTCCCAGAGCTCTGGTTGAAATCCACCTTTCCAACCAATTCCTTGTGGACTCTGGCATGCAGTTCTGGTGTCAGTCCACTTAGGAATATACCCGGTAGTGCCGCTCTACTTACTGGTCCCGTCACCCCATGGTTATGCAGCATTTCCAACATGTCGAAGGACTCCATGAGAGAGTGATGGAAGGTGGCGGCGTTTCTTCCAGCGTTCTTGCCAGAGGCTTGACGAGCTCGCGACAGCATATTGGGTAAGATACTCAGGTGAGCGTCAGTAACACACGCTCGCGCAAGCGTGGCCACTAAGTCGTCCGGACTCTGCATCTGGTTGGCCAACACTTTCTGAGTTAGAACTCCTTGCGCTGACCCCTCCACCCGGTCCCTGATGATCAGTCGTAGTTCTTCTGGCACGGTGGTGATGGTGGCCCCTTCCTGATCTCCATCGTCGCAGGACTTCTTCTTCGTCAACGCCCTCTTCACCAGTGCCTCCTTGAAGTGATCTTGCAGTTCTCTCATGAACTTCTTCAGGGGAGCTAACAGATGTCCAGATGGTCTGTCCCCGCTGGGGCTATCCGTAGGGCATGTGTACGTGGTGATGCGGTCCCGTAGTTTCCGTAGAGAAAGCAACAATCTGTCCTCGGCTTCCAACTCCTTCAGCTTGGTGCAGTCTGCCCGCTGTTGATCCCTCTCTGTCTGCTCCTGCTCGACTGGTCTTCGGGGCGGTGGACAGTTCGGAGGTTCTTCTTCAGGGTCCTCTGGTGGAGGTGGAGGCTGGGACTGTCGAGGGGGTTGTGACTGTGGTAAAGTGACACTGGGAGTTGGGATGTTGGGCAGTTGGGCCAATGCACCAGACCAGGGCGGCTGAGTAGAATTCTGACAGAGTGGAACTTGCTCACACGTTCTGTTGGGTCCCAGCATGACGTCCCATACTAACCCAGAGGCGACCTTAACCCGTCCAGCTGGTGACAACAACAGTCTACCGCATCTGCTGCAATCCGTGCCGCTCTGAACAGCCTGATCCCGTCTGGGTCCTACCAGCTGCATCACCGGGCTGATCAGTGACTCCCGAGCTCTGTGGTTCTGAGCGTGCCCATAGCTAATCGCTAGAGTGGAGTACTGTTTGGCTATGGCCACGGCTGTCTGAGCATCAGCATCGTGGCGCCTCACGTAGTCCCTGATACCCTGTTCTACAGTGATGGGTACCAGTGGGTCTCTCCACTCTTCCAGGGCTTCGTGGCTTGGTGGGGCTGCCTTAGCCGATGACGCTGAGCCTGATGCTTCATCATTGCCAGACTTGGACGGGGATCCTCCGGACTCAGATCGGGTGGTTATGGCTAAACGCCACGCCTCGTCGGGACTCAGTGAGGGATGCCGAGCCTTAGTCCAGTCATACCAGACCCACTCCGACTCTTCGGGTGAAGGGACTACTGCGCAGATGGCCTCCTTTCCCTTCAGAACCTCCCTCTGGGTTGCTATCAAAGCTTCCCAGCCCTCCTCTTCCCAACTCACCACTTCACCTCGAGCTGCTGCCAGAGCGACGGCCTTCTGGCGCTCTTCTGGGAGGCACTCAAAAGCCTGGTCCCGCAGAGCCTTGTCTTTGAACAAAGTTCTGACAGCCATCCCTTCTGTCAGCTCAGGCTCCAGAGCTGATACTCGAGAGGCAGGCTCCTCATCTACAGCCTTCCCTTTTGCTGCCTTGACTGCCCTCTTCTTGGCTAACTGCTTCTTCCGCCTCCGTTGCCGCCTGCTGCTGCCGCTGCTGCTACCTCTGCCTCTACGCCTGCTGCTGCCGCGGCTGCCTCGCTCCGGGGAAACTGTAGAATCGCTGGAGTCACTGGGCCCGCTGCTGTCGCTGCTGGGAGGGAAACGAGGAATTGGTGAGAAGCCAGGGGGATATGCCAATCCGCATCTGGGTATTTCCTCCCACTGCGGCACGGATGGTTGCCTCTGGGCCTCTGCTGGAGCCGCTGAGAGTGCTGTGAAGCGTTCCGAGAGTGCTGAGAAGGTATTGCGGGTGGGGGTCGCTCCTCTTTCCTTAACACGTGCTCTGCCAAAGTTCACTCCTGCAAAGAGTTTCCTTGGCAGCCCTTCCTGGTGTAGCAGAGTCCCGTGTTTAAGGGCACGCCTGTATTCCCTTTCTGTCACTCCGGCCTGTAACACAGCCAACTCCTGCGGGGAGGCCGGATGCCAAATGATCTTCCCGCTCCGGGTGCGTGGTTCATTATAGAACCATTGCGTGAGAGTCTTCTTTTCCTCAGCTGACAGTGCAACTATCTGCAACCTCACGGGGGCTGAAGCCTGCGATTCCGCGCTGTCCCCACTGTGGTCGCTCCACGCAGTGCTGGTTCCCTCTATCCATCTGATCACCCGGACCTTCTGGTCCTTCCCGCACTTGCTGTACGCACGGTCCAGAGCTATTTGCTCTGGCGACCGGAAATCCTTCCTTCGGTCTGGCGATCTCTGCCTGTCCCCCTGAGGAACTGAGGGTTGCCCAACTGGCTGAGCCTGCCGAGCTGGCTGAGCTGGAAGCTCTGATGCTTGGAGGCGGGCTGATTCTCTCAAAGCTCTGACAGACCGTGCTCCTTCCTTCAGCTGCGGTCCAACTCTCTCCAGGGCAGCCACCAATTCCCGGCTGGCCAATTCCCCTCTGGCTTCCATCGCTGGACGCGGTGTCGCTGGAAGGGGTAGTGCTGGAAAGTCCTCTGCAGAGACATAGGGGTCAGGCAATACAAAGTCCGCGTGTTGCAAGGCTGATGCTGGCTGAGTCAGGTTCTCGCCAGAGCCTCCGGCGCTCAGGACAGGGGAGGGATTCTGATCGCGAATCGCTGGAACTGCGCCTGCTTGGGCGACTGGGGTCACACCTGCCTTGGCTGCTAAAGCAGCGTTTGCTGACTGTCCCGGCATTGAAGGTGAGGATGCCGAGACAGTCGAGCTAGAGGACGCTTGACTAGTCGCAGTCTGGCTGACAGCGGCTCTGCTGCGCTGGATCAGAAGCTCAGTACGTTCTGGTCTCTTCCTGGTTCGTTCAGCGCGCCCCTCGCTGGTTACAGCCAGTCCTTCCAGCGCCGTCGTCGAGCCAGTTCGTGTGTCGGTAACAGCCGTAACTCCAGACACCGATGGCGTTGTAACAGCCGTACCTTCAGACACCGATGACGTTGTAACGACCATATCTCCAGACACCGATGACGTTGCGACAGCCGTATCTCCAGACACCGATGACGTTATAACAGCCGTATCTCCAGACACCGATGACGTTGTAATAGCCGTATCTCCAGACACCGATGACGTTGAAATTTGGCCAGAGCCTCCGGCGGAAAGGGTCGACGTGGGGACCCTATCCCCCACCATTGGGCAAGTAACAACAGTGGCACTTCCAGACACCGATGACGTTGAAATTTGGCCAGAGCCTCCGGCGGAAAGGGTCGACGTGGGGACCCTATCCCCCACCATTGGGCAAGTGACAACAGTGGCACCTCCAGTCACCGATGACGTTGGAATTTTGCCAGAGCCTCCGGCGGAAAGGGTCGATATGGAGGCCCGATTCCCCGCTTTCGGGCAGGAGGTCGCAGAAACGGATTGTGCTGCCAGTGCTGCCATGTTCATCCGTTCTAAGTCCTGCAGCTTAGTGGCAATCGGAGTGAAAATAGGGGTATGAACAGGGGTCTCCAGTGCCGGAATAACCCCTACTGGCTCACAGGGCAATGTACTCAGTGGTACTGGGCTCACTGGTACTTGCACCACTTCCCCCCCCCTGCCGAGGGGGTAATTCCTGCGCTGGCAACGTGCACTAAAGGTGTCACAGCAGGTGGTAGCTGCACGGCTGCTTCCGTCACTGGAACAGGATAGGACAGGGCCAAATTCGGTGCCACGGACGCCGTGGGGTACGGTGAGAGCTCAGGCACTGGCAGATTCGGCACCGGGGGAGACAGCATACCCGGAGAAGGGTACCCCATTGGTACGCCGTACGCAGCCGCTGGCAACGGAGTGGTATGTGGCCACACGGCACGAGGTGGCAGTTGGTGCTGCTGACCGTACTGCTGTTGCTGCAGAAAAAATTGCTGTTGAAAATTCCTCTGGTGAGCTAAATCATCACGGGGCTGCGGCTGCCAAAATTGACCGGCTGGCGTTGTCATAACTGGGCTACCGTTGGAGCTGCGCTCGTCGTACCCACTGTGGGGGCCGGAAAAATCGTACGAATTCCGCTGAAATTGCGGCGGCGCCGTCATAAAATTACGCTGCGGCAGTTCGTGCAAAAATCCGTACGCAGAATTCACATCCAGCTGCTGCGTTGAGCCAACGTACGAGAGTCCAGGTTGTGTGTGCGCAGCCGATTGCGGAAAGGCGTGTGAAGCAACTCTGGGGTCGAGCGATTCAGAGTAATTCGACGCCGAAAGAAACTGCGATTGCCCCGTGGAAGCCGCTACAGCCGTGTGCGGCGGAATTCCATGCTGAAAGTCCATGATTGCGCTGTGAGTGAACGCACGTAAACGGCAGTGAACTCACACAGCACGGGCGATAAATTTTTGCCGATTGACGCCGATTTCGGTTGAACAAAAGGCAGATCCCGCGGAAAGGTACCTGCAAAGACGAATTACATCACACTTGAACGTGTGGTATATGCATTCAGGAACAGTATATGATATATTTTCCGTCGAAATTCGCAGCCCTGACGAAAGGCGGACGCAATTAAGCGTGTTTACGTCGTCGTCTTCAGAATTCTCGTGGGAACCCGCGGAAAGGCCTCGCGGAGAAGTCGTGTGCCGATAATTGTACAGCCGAAGTTCAGTTGGCACTAACAGGTCGCGTCTAACGCAACCACGCTGATACCAGTTGTTCGGGGGTGCTCTCTAAGAGCTTCTAAGTCTACTTAACAATACAGGGAACCTAGTTCAAGCCTGCAAGAGATATGTATGGCTGTAAGCATGATACATATATGTGAATCGGATCTTTCTTAAATGTCGGAGTTACAACAGCCAGGTGTGGCTGTTCACAGTAACAAATTCAAAACTGTTTCATTCAGCCTGCTCGGCTGCTTTATGCCATGGTTTCCGATCTCGAACTTTCGAACATAACTCGATGTCGACTCCTGTCAGGTCCCATCATACTTCATGAGAACTCGAACAGTCACATCATAGAATCTGCCGACTAGCCCAGTTATATCATCACTATATTCCGAGCCACTCCATATCACTCTGAATAATTATAACTGTGCTGACTTGGCAATATTGGAGGCCATACCAGCTTTCCCTCCAATTTCTCTGACTGCTGGTTTTCCCACCAAAACTCACTTTCGGGTCAGGTATTTCTGTCAGTCATTTCTGTCAGACCCCCTTGTCATCTGGTCACATAAATGCCTGTCACTGATGACTGTCATCGTACCCGTCACTCGTAGCTCTGATGCGCCATCATACTGTCTCGTGACTTACCCTAGCACAGCCTCGGTCAACTTCTTGGCTGGCAGGGTCCCCAACTGCGTGGAGATGTCCAACCTGTCCATGCTCTCCACGTACCGCCGAGGGCTGAAGTATGCGCCCAAGGTGATGCGGCGCCTCAGGGCCATCCACCTGGACGTCTCCAAGCCAGAGGAGTGGGAGAGGAAGGCTGCCTCCGACGACATCCCGGGCACCCACAACGCCCTGCTGAAGATACGGGAGGTCGCTGAGGAGGTGGAGAATGACATCGACACGGAGGCAGCGCAGAGGCGCACTGCAGACCGCCCTCCCCGAACTGTCTCCTTCGCAAACCCACCTCCTCGTTCCCCCTTCTTCAGGCGCACCCCCTCCTCGAACCGCCCAGCGCTCGCCATGCTGGAGAACGGGCCCACTACTGCCGCTGCCGCGGCGGTCACCCCGTTACCACCTGGTCTCTCCCGCCCTGACGCGCCGAGGGTTCGCCGGTGTTTCGCCTGCGGCTCCACGGACCACATCGTCCGCAACTGCACGGACGAGGCCAAACTGAAGGAGTGGAGAGCCAACGCCCCTGCCCGGCTGGCAAACTCTCCTGGATTCGTGGCCGCTGTCGTCTGGGCCATCGAACAGCTGCAGGAGGACCTCTCCCGGGTGGACGGCGTTCCAGAGGAGTTCTCCGAGGAGGTTTTGGCGCTCGCAAGCTGTGAGGACGAGCAGGGCTACCAGACCTTGGCGGCACTCGCTGGCATCGAACTTGTGGAGGGCGACGGCCTCCCCCCAGTTGAGGATGACGAATGACTGGCCGGCGACCAGTCCCCGACCCTGCCCTTCGGGGAAGTGAGGTCACACTCTGGCGACCAGACCCTCTCCACCCAGGAGAAGCGGTCAGAACCAGAAGAACCCCAGTCCCTGACCCTGCCCTTCGGGGAAGTGAGGTCACACCCTGGTGATCAGACCCTCTCCACCCTGGAGAAGCGGTCAGAACCAGTAGAACCCCGACGCGCACGAGGACGCAGAGATCCTTGGGGCCATCGACCTCATCCCAACAAGAGCGTGGCCTTCACCTCTGGGACACGCCTGCGACACACCTACCGCTCAGCTGGTGCCCCGCCACTACCGGGGGATGACCTGACCAGTCACCCCCTTGCAGAAAGTGGCCCTTTTGACGAACCGTCCCTACCTCTCGATGATGGCCCTGCGTACACACAGGCAAGGATCGAGGGTCGGAGGGGCCGGCGAGTCCCCCGACACAGGCCCCCCGTCATGGGTGGCAACCTTGGGAGGCCCCGTGATCTCCGCCCCCAGTCGCGCGCTGTTCTGCCATTACCCAGTTATCAGTCCAACCTCGCGGACCCGCGGAAGAGGCTGACTGCGTGGCATTGGAAGAGGGAACTGTACTCCCTCCCCCTTGAGGTCGCCATGCAAAGGGTCCGCAGAGCTCTGCGTAGATCTCCAGAAGCTGCTAAAGCCCTGGTGGACAAGACGTGGGAGCGCACCCGCAGCCGCATACGCTCTGAACACACTATTCGATGAAAATGACATTATCATATGTCATTTTTGGATTTATATATATTTCATAAAAATCAGGGTTTAGTGATATTTATGCGCGAAATAGGGATACATAAATGCAACAAGCTAGAAAAGTGCAGTATGCGTACAATGAAAACACCGAAATATGCATACATGTATCATTCTTTATTCAAATGTTTACGAGCAGATTACTTTTCACCCTATACCGTCGAGGCATGACTGATACTATCAGCCAGGGCGGTCGACAAATCCTGCTAATTTATTCAGCATTCTCTTCGGTCTCATCTTC
This sequence comes from Cymbomonas tetramitiformis, assembly GCA_001247695.2. Taxonomy (NCBI): domain Eukaryota; kingdom Viridiplantae; phylum Chlorophyta; class Pyramimonadophyceae; order Pyramimonadales; family Pyramimonadaceae; genus Cymbomonas; species Cymbomonas tetramitiformis. The sequence continues at coordinate 126,677 of LGRX02001980.1, forward strand.
ATCTAAGTCTTCTTCATCCGACTCAACAGTGGCTGCTTCCTTCCCCTTCGTCGTCGGTGCACTCTTCTGTTTTGGCCTCGTCTCGGCATCCTGATCGGGCTCGGCGTGGAAATTGATAAGCCGTTGCTGCGCAGAGCTGACCATGAACTGGTCGTGGTCGAAGCCGATCGCGTTCATACCACACCTCATGGCGGCCATGGACGTCGAGCCGACGCCGCAGCAAGCGTCGAGAATCCAGTTGAGTGGATGGCCGTTCTCATCCACCTTGCCCGGATTCTCACCGAGCATGTGGCACTGGATCAGCTCCATCAACAGTGCTAGGGGTTTCTGATGGTTATTCACGACTTTGCCGTCGCGTTTGTACATCTGGTGCACAACCGGGAAGCCGCGCAAGAGTGACGCGCGGCTCAGACGTTCACCGTCCCCAAAATCAAAGTTGAACATCCACTCCGGCTTTTTAGAAGACTCCCCCTGGGCATCGCTCTTTACATGGTACCCCAGGACGCCACATTCAACGTCATTGAAGCGTACGGACTTGTTGGGGTTCATGTGCACGTTCCCCTTGTGCCAGAAGAACCGCTCCGCGCGGCCGGAGCAGTAATTGTCAATCACCTCCAGGAAATCGTTTTGTTGGACGAAACCGCAAAAGATAGCGACTGTCCATGCCGGGGCGGTGGTCTTGGCGTTGAAAGACTCCAGGAACGGTTGCACCTCGCCCTTGGTCATCGCGTCGGGAGTCTTCTCCTTGTCAAGGGCGTAATTGCAGTCGATGATCGTCCCCGTGAAGGGCAGCCTCGGGATGTTCTTCAAATCGTTCATGCTGCCCTTGACGATCTTCCAACGAGGGAGCATCGGCACGTCCGTCTGATGTGTGGGCTCGTCGTCCTCCAGGCCTGCCTCTCCTGCAACCTTAGGCTGCGGCCCGTCAGTCCGCGCCTCCCGATAGAGTTTGATGTCGACTGGGAGCCGATCGCCAGAGGAGCACGTGAACCGCGCCAACCAGCTGGCGGAGAGAATACGTATCGCCCGCGAACCTCAAGATCGCAGAGAGGGTCATCAGCGCATGGCATTGTGGCACCTCCTCTCGCACGACGGCCGCCAACAAGCCCTCGAGCCCTCAGGCGTCAGCTCCTCTGACCTCTACGCAGCCTGGAGAGAGTTGTCGCCCGCCGAGCAGCTGGAGGCGATCGCCACCTCGAGTCCGGACTCTTCCCCCGGCAACAGACTGTGGGAAAACTAGGGCGTGCGAAGAGCGGCAGCGAGGTCTTCGGCATCTCTCTGCACCCTGGACACTGAAGTGGGCACGATACCCGGGACAACAGGGGATGTGCGATGTGGGCCTTCCTGGCGCCTGGTGCAGTCTGCACGCGGTGCACCAGTACAAGATGAGGAAGCTGGGCCCCAGCCCTTTAGGCGCATCCCCTTCCTCGCCCCCGCTGGTCGAGCCCACCCCGGAGGTGGCCTCTTCGCTCCACACCGCTGACGCGCCGACCACCCCGGGAGGAAACCTTGAAGATCCACCCGACCGCGCTCGATCTTCGCCCGAAGTGGCAGAGGAGACCTCTATCTCCAGTTCGCTCTGCTTCACCCAGCAGATGACCACCGTCAAGACGCACGAAGCAGGGGACGCGCTGCCCCGCCTGGACAGCCACCCCATCGCTGAAGACCCCGGAGTGATGGAAGAGGACTCCTCAGTCGATTCGCTCCGCTACACCCAGCAGATGGCGGCAGCTGGGACCCATGAGGCGAGGGCTGAAGGGAACCACCGGAGCTCCCACCAACTCGCCCTCGATCCCCCCACCAGCAGCCCCCAGCAGGGTGACGAGGACCCCCTCAGCCACGGCGGGACCCCCCACACCAGTCTCACCAACAGCGCCACTACCCATGTGAGCCCCACAGTGAGCGGTACTACCCACGTGAGCCCCACAGCAAGTGGCACAACCCATGTGAGCCCTACAGTGAGCACTACCCACGTGAGCCCTACCACCAGCGGCACCACTCATGTGAGCCCCACCGCCAGCGATACCACTCATGTCAGCCCCACCCCGAGCGAATGCATTTCAACGGGCGCCCTGCTGACAGCGAGCGCAGACGATCTCATCAGCCACCCGACCGAAGACATCGACTTGCTGGATGAAGAGTTCTACGCCGCGTGTAGGCAAACGGCGAAGGAGTGTCGCGACGCCTCGGACAACCTTCTCCCCAACCTCAAGTGCAAAAGCATACGCACGGATGGGGGAGTTCAGTGGAAGACCGACATTGAGGGGACTCTCGCAGCGGCGCATGACGAAGAGGGGCCGCTGCTACTGGTGTTCTACGCGACCCTCAGAGGGCACACGGTCAAGGTGCTGATTGACTCGGGAGCTTCTGACAACTTCATCTCGGAACAGAGTGCTAAACGATGCGGTCTCACGACACGGGCTGGCTCCGAGATGCGAGTCACCTTAGCGGACGGATCTGTAAAGATCACAGGCGCCACCGCGTACGCCAAGTTTAACACGCACACCACCACGGGCACCTACACGGAGAACGCCCTTGCCCTTCGAATCCTACCCCTGGGCATACAAGTGGACGTTATCCTCGGCGGGAAATGGCTGCGCAGTCACTCCCCCGTAACCCTGGGTTATGAGGGAAACGGTTCTGTGTCCTTCCTCAGGAAGTCCCGCGGCGGCAAGATTGGAGATCGCGTCACCATTACAGGTTGCTCTCCTGGGAAGGCACCTGGAGACAAGTCTCCAAAAGGCACTGCTTGTGCGCGCGGGATTGGTGGACGAAGTGTTCCTGACCCCTGCCCAGCTGAAGAAGTACCTGGTGTACGCGGAGACGCAAAAGATGCGTGGCAACGATGGCCCTGGGATACAACCCGACTGGCGCATGATGGCCGAGAAATCCCAAGGCGATAAGACCTCTGCCTTCGCAACGACGGCTGTCGACACTGAAGACGCCAGACCTGCTGCGGACACTGAAGACGCGGATGTGGACCCTGAGTGGACCCTCAAGTTCCAAGACTTCTGGGGTTCGGAGTACGAGAAGGAGATGACGACTGCCCTGCCGGACATCGATGGTCTTAGGCACGATCCCCAAGACGAGGCCAACATTCACCTGGACCCTGAGCTGAGCAAAAAGGGGCCGCCTTGTCAGCGCATCTACAAGAAGTCCGCAGAGGAACTCCGCCAACTTCGAGCGCGCGTCGAGACCTTGATGTCCAAGGGCTATATCCGACCCTCGTCCAGTCCATACGCAGCTCCCTGCCTGATGGTCCCCAAGCCAGGGAACCCCAAGGAGCTGCGACTGGTGATCGATTACCGACTCCTCAATCGCCAGACAGTGAAGGACAAGTACCCCCTTCCGGACATCCAGATGATGTTCGACGAGATGCAGGGTGCTAAATTCTTCTCCTCATTCGACGCGGTGGATGGCTTCTGGCAGGTCCCGATGGCCCCAGGAGATGTTGAGAAGACTGCCTTCACCACCCAGATGGGATCATATGAGTGGTTGGTCATGCCACAAGGGCTGCAGAATTCTCCGTCTCAATACCAGCGACGGATGCAGCGAGCTCTGGGTCATCTTCCTTTTGTCCGTATCTTCATTGACGACGTGGTCGTTTTCAGCAACACCGCCGCTGAGCACTAGGTACGAGCACGTCAAGCAGCTACTCCTGACGTGCAGGGAGAAGGGCGTCTTCCTGAAGAGGTCCAAGTGCCAGCTGCTGAAGAAATCCCTACGCTTCCTTGGTCACTGCATCTCTGCGGATGGCTGCAGACCCCAACATGACAAGGTGGCTGCAGTGAGGGACTGGCCCGAGCTGGAGACAGTCACCCACGTCAGGCAGTTCCTGGGCCTGGCGGGGTACTGCCGCAGATTCATCCACTGCTTCTCCGAGATCGCCCAACCCCTCACCCGGCTGACCAAGTCAGACGTACCCTGGGAATGGGGTCCCATGCAGCAGTGGGCTTTCGAGGAGCTGAAGAAGGCCCTCACCTCAGCACCAGTACTCGCCTTACCCAACATCAAGGGTGCTGCAGACGGTACAGCACCTTTCGTGGTGCAGACGGATGCCAGCGGCATCGCCCTTCCCTACCAAATAGGGACGGGTCCATGTGATTCACAAATCACATGGACCCCACATGGACCTCACGTGGACCCACGTGGACTTGGAATGGACCTCGCATGCCCCAAATGGTCAGACATTTCTCCCTATGGGTCCATATGGGGTCCATTGAAGGTCCTTAAGGGGTCCATGCGGTTTTCAGTCACATGGACCTCACATGGACCATCCCTACGGGTCCATGTGAGGTCCATGTGATACCCCTCAGTGTGTACGTAGCATGTGGACCCCATATGGACCGGTAAGGGCCACATGGGTCCGATGGTCAGACATTCCTACGGGTCCATGTGACGCATGGACCCCTTATGGACCCCTCGTGGACCCGTAGGTATAATCGCATGGACTACACCGGGACCACTCGGTTATCATCACATGGACCCCACATGGACCGATAGGTACCACATGGGTCCAATGGTCAGACATTCCTACGGGTCCATGCGACGCATGGACCTCGTATGGACCCGTAGGGAGGATTCACATGGACCCAGCATGGACCCCGCCCGTTTGGGCGCTGGCACGATTGGTCCATATGATTACTAAGCAGGTCCATGTGGTGTTTAAGCAGGTCCAAGCGGTAATTTAGCAGGTCCGTGCGAGTATTAAGCGGGTCCAAATGACTATTATATAGGTCCATAGGGTTATTTAACGGGTCCATGTGGATATTCGGCGGGTCCACGCGATTATTAAGCGGTTCCGTATGATGGTCTTGCGGGTCCATGCTGTTATTAAGCGGGTCTATTTGATTATTAAGCGGGTCCGTGTGCTTACCTATCGGGTCCATGCGGTTATTAAGCGGTTCCATACGATTATAATGTAGGTCCACATGGTTATTCGGCGGGTCCATGTGATTATTATATGGGTCCATATGATTATTCAGCGGGTCCATGTGGATATTCGGCGAGTCGATGCGTTCAGTATGTGGGTTATGTGGGTTATGTGTGTGGAGTATGTGATTATTCGGCGGGTCCATAAGGTTATTATGTGGGGTCCATGTGGTTATTACGCGGGTCCGTGCGATTATTTGGTGGGTCCATATGGTTATCCAGCGGGTCCATGCGGTTTATAAGGGGGGTCCATACGATTATTATGTAGGTCCATATGGTATTTTGGCGGGTCCATGTGATTATTATGTGGGTCCATTCGAATATTCGGCGGGTCCATGCGGTTATTAAGTGGGGTCCATGTGATCATTAAGCGGGTCCGTGTGCATATCTCGCGGGTCCATGCGATTATTCCGCAGGTCCATGCGGTTATTAAGCGGGTCCATACGATTATAATGTAGGTCCATATGGCTATTCGGCGGGTCCATGTGATTATTATGTGGGTCCATACGATTATTCGGCGGGTCCATGCGGGTCTTAAGTTGGGTCCATGTGATTATTACGCGGGTCCGTGCGATTATTTTGTGGGTCCAGGAGCAGGTATACATGCAGGACTAATGTGGGACCAATGTGGAAACAATATATACACGTATACATATATATTTATACATACTGTACAAAGTAAGCAGGAGCAATTTTTGCTACTGTAAAATGTCATTCGGCTTCACTACCGCCGGCTTCACTACCACCACCGCTACCACTAGCTTCCTCTTCCTGTGCCCCCTGCTCGTCTTGCGCATCTTCGTCGTCCTCCTCCTCCCCTCCTTTCCCATCCGAGCCCCCATCAACATTCTCATCACCATCCCCGCCATCCCCGGCCACCTCCATGTCCTCCACCACCTCCTCGGCCTCCTCGGCCTCCTCCGATACAGCTGCCTTGCCCTTTTTCCTCTTCTTTTTCTCGGCTTCGTCGCCCCCATCCGCTTTCCTCTTGGCCTTGACGAGCATCTCATTTGCCCCCTTTTTGCGGGACTCCTTGGCGGCGAGGCTGGCAGTACTTCGTTCGGAAGCTTCCTTGGCGCTCTGCACCTTCATACCAGCAAATACCTTAGAGGCATTTTTGCTGAGCTTGACGTTACTGACTGGAATCCTGCATACGTAGACACACCACACCTCGACACAGTACACAGAGTATACTGGGGCGGGGTTGGGGCGACACGTGGGACCATACAGGACATACGGGGGCGGGGTGCGGGCAGAACACCGGACCGTGCGGGACCCAGGTTTACAGAGGTGGGGGCAAAACGTGCGAACTGAAGGGTTACTTACCACACCAGGATGCCTGCCTCCATTATCGACTTGCCGTCGTGCTGGAGTTCTGTTTTGTTTATTTTTTTTTCTGAGTTGGAGGGGAGAGCGAGCAACTTCGTGATGGATTGCTCGTGCATCGCAAGGATGCGGTCGTGATGGTCCCCGGGCTCGCCCTTCTCGTCGTGGGGGGAAGGTTTTACTCCGAACTTGAGCAAAACCTCCACGACGTCCTTGGGGATATTGCCCCCCTTGGCAATATTCACACTGCTCCCCCGGGGGACCCCCTCCACCACCCCGTAACACAACTCGAACCGATCGTTGTCGTAGTCGAGGAGTGAGGAGGCGAACTCCTCGGGGAAGGGGGTAACGGATTTGGAGCGGATGTGGTGCACGGCGACGAATGACCCGAGCACCAGTGTGGAGTCATCCGCCTGCGACCCAGCCCCAAACCAATAGCAGTCAGCGACATCGTACCCACACTCACACACTGCAGTTCAGCTGGAGCGGCCCTACCACACTGTGGGTCGGTCCAGCGTGGGTTCGGTACGAGGGCTAAACGTGGCCCCTGTACCGTCCCTCTTAAAACAAAGGGGTCCAGGGTAAAAAAACATAACAGGTATGTTTGCTTACCAGTGGCCACACGAACGAACTCTTTTTCTCCTTGCCCTGCTTCTCGGGCGCGACTGGGGCAGGGATCTTCTCCCCTTGATCCCTGTCCAGCCCGACGGCGGGCTTCCCCAAGTTGGCGGGCTGCACGTCGGCGGGCTTGACGTACTGCACCCCCTCCAGTGCCCAAAAGGCTTCGAAGAGGGGGCCCTCCGTGGGCTGCCCGGCGTCGAAGTAATTCAGCACCGTCTCGGTGGTCTTCTTGCCGGGCAGCTCGCCGGTGCCGTCCGATGCCACCCGGACGCCGCGGGCCGGGCCGTCAAAACGCTGGAAAAAACCCCGTGGGGCATTCTTTTGTGGTCTTTAGCTTCCACCTCCCCAAGGTGGTGGACTGACATTTCATATATGTCAGTCGGTTTTTTATGTATTCCCGCACGCATTCGTACGAGAAGCCTGGCGTCGCCGTTTTGATCGCCTCAATGGCTTCGTCCAGGCTCTCTTCGTCCAGCGTGGAGATGGTGCATCCAGGGGCCCATACTCCACTTTTTAAATTATTTCCGCAAACTAAATTTGTCGACCGCTGCAATGACTTCACGAGATGCTGGGGGGCTTCCTTTGTCGTGTGGAAGACCCCCCCCGCATCGCCAGGCGTGCTGCCTGTAGCACCCGCTTCCACCTTGACGGCCGGGTGCTGCGCAGGCACAGCAGCAGCACCAGCAAGCCCTGCTGCCAGCTGCTGACGGAGACCCTGCATTTCTTGCTGCTGGGCTGCAAACTGGCGCATGAGCTCCCCCAGCTGGGTGTTTTCAGACTGAGGGAGGGTCGTCTGCCGGGAATTCAGTTTCTTCTGGTCTTTGCTGCGTGTCTTGCGTGAAGGTCCCATCGATGTCTGTGCTGCGTGGACGGACGGAGGTTGTGCGTGAGGCTGTGAGGACTGAGGTTGTGAGGCGGTAGTGCGAGGAACGAAGGTCAAAGAATTCAAAGTTCTTTGACTTTCTGCGCCGCCAGGCGAGGCAGTGTACCAAGGTGGACAGCATTGGTTCCATCGAGGTCCAACGTCGGTCCACGCGATCGAGTCAACTCGCGCGGGATCTTTTTGAAATTCGAAATTGCGGGGGGGGATTATCCATAATGCCCTGATTTTTTGACAACTTTCATCAGAACGCGCTTTTCTCCACAACATTTCGTACATGGCGAAGTGGTCGTAATAACGGTAACTTTCCTGAGTCAAGGTGGTCGGTCGTGGGTTCGATCCCCCCTTACGCCGTTTTGAGTTTAAGCAACTCATGGGGACCGTTGGATTAGGATAGGGGAGTGCATCGAGTCCGCCGATTGCACCGTTCGCTGGGAACAGGAAAGCATTCCCACAGAGCACCTGTTCTTCGATTTTTTCCCTTTAGTTCGATTTGAAAAAATCGCACGCACAAAAATGCCGATATCTCACGGGAAAAACGTATTTTTGCTTTTTTGTTTGGCGGGATATATTGCAGTCAACCTGCCCTTTCTTGTGCATAATTTTTGTTTTTTCCGATTTTTGGGTCGATTTTCGCTCTCTCAACGAGGAATTCTTTACACCGCTGTTTGCCTCGCCCACGTTCTTTAGATAGGTCCATGTGAGGTCCATGTGACTCGAATCCCCAAAAATGCGAAACTGCGCGTCGGTCCCATAGGCTTCATCACAGGTCCATGCCGTCGGTCCATGTGTGGTCCGACGCAAGTCCATGCGAGGTCCATGCATGGTCAGACATTTTTGCACCACATGGACCCTGTCTCACGCCTAGACCCAGTTGTTTTTTTTGTAAATCTCGGGGACCCGCTGATTTTCATGGGGGCAGCGTGAGAGGGAGCCATTAACGCTGGTCGGTCCAAGTGAGGTCCATGTGTAACGCGTAACCCCAAAAGGCACTTTTTTGAGCAAAAAAGGCAAAAACACCTGTGCGTCGGTCCCATAGGCTTCATTACGGGTCCATGCCGTCGGTCCCACAGTGGTTCAACGGGTTATTTGGCAAGTCCATGCGAGGTCCATGCATGGTCAGACATTTTTGGACCACATGGACCCTGTTTCACGCCCTAGACCCAGTTGTTTTTTACTTTACCCCATAGGGGCGGGCTGTGTTCCACCTGGGGGACCATAGTAGGGTTTATTAGGGTTGCGGCGTATTGCTGCGGCGGATTCCGGACGGGTCCGTGTGGGGTCCGTGTGGGGTCCGTGTGGGGTCCAAGGCATGGTACCTAAGGGTCCAGAGTGTGGGACCGGTTATGGACTAGGTGGTGCCCCATCGGTCCGAGCCCCCGCCCTCGTATTGTACTGCTCAATTTGAACACGTACTCACCCGAGCGTGCTTCGTGTATGTATGACCTTTTGTAGGTGTTCTACGTGCACCATGCTGGATTGATTGGTTTATCACTCGTCTATGTGACGATAGATGGCGACTCCACAGGACATACAAGGGAGCCGCCCGGGACGGTACGTTTCAGAGTACGGCATTTGTCCGTGTGATCAATGCCACCACCGAGGGCTTACGACACGTGAACTTGGCCGCCGTCAAATTCTCCGACACGGCAAACGATTTGGTGTTTACATTCCGCAAGAGGAGTCCGAAGAAGAGCTAGATGAGCAAGATGATGAGATGGGCGGTGCGTATCGTGACCATACCCCTCGGGAAGCCGAGGTGATATCCAACTTTGAAGCGTTGGCGAAACACATCGAGGACTTGGGGTTTGTGAAACAACAACGTGATGATGATGGCGAATCGTCATCCGGAGACGACAGCGGCGACGGGGAAGGCGGTGGCGAGGAGGATGAAGATGCCGAAGACCTTACCGACGACTCTGCGGATGATTCCGATGGCGAAGGCGATGTGGTGAGTGCGGTGTTCAGGATGTGGTACCCATTGGGAACCTTGTGGGGACCGATGGGTCCGGGATTAGGTACCGGTCTAGGACCAGTACATGTCGCCTCATACTTTTCTAGTAGTGAGTACTGCTTGCAAGTTGAGCGAGGTACTCACATGGGACCGATTGGGGACCTATGTGAATCGCCCGGTCCCACATGCGGTACCGAAAGGGGACCCATATCGCCCCATGACTTTACACATCCACCCTTCTAGTACCAAGCGCGGGTGGATTGATGGAGTGTTGGCACCCTGCAGGACATTACCAAGATCAACGGACTGTTACTTGACCTTTTGGAGATGCAGGTCGAGCACAACGGGACCCAGTCCATCTTTGCATCTATTCTCGACATCGTCCGGGGAAGGCTCCTTAACAACGAAGAACGGCAAGTCCTTCCTCGCACATACCCCGAGACATTGAAGCGGTTTAAACCCTTCTACGGAGCGTACAATGAGGTGCACGTGTGCATCAAGGGCTGCATCATGTACAAGGGTGAACACAGCGAGCTCGACAAATGTCCAAAGTGTAAGACTTCGAGGTATCGGTTGGGAAAAGAACACGACGGGGTGAGAACGAACGGTCGAGCAAGATCTATTTTCAGATACTGGCCTTTGGAATCACTGCTGGAGTACATCTTCCTCTGTCCAGAATATGCCGCGATGGTGCGGAGCTTCGATGCGACCAAGCTTCCTGACGAACAACCAGACAAAGTCACCGGGATATATGGCGCGAATCATGTAAAATTGCTCAGCCCTGTTGAGTGTCCCAAAGTACCTTTCCCGTCCCTATCGGTCCCTTATCCCGCCCTGTATAGGGAAACCTGTGGGACCCATCTCTCGTCATCCTAGCTCAATCAGCGATTAGTTTGATATTATAGTTGGTTCGGTATGTGGTACATTTGCGGGCGAATTGCCGGACCCATGCATGGGGAAATGACATTGGACCCGGCCTTGCGAACGCAGATTCTCCTGCTCTCCGAGCTTTGGTCCAGAAGTTCCCCAGATTCTTCGCGGACCGCCGGAATCTATGGATTATTCTTTGCGCGGATGGAATCAACCCGTTCAACGATCAGCTATCCAGCATCATGCCCATTTGCTTCACGATTGGCAACATGCCCGGGGAAGAACGACACAAGCACGTGTTCACGTATGGTATTGCGGAGGGCAAGCCCAAGGACACTTCGCTCTTTTACGACCACCTGGTGGATGAGCTAGAGGTATTGTGGTCCACTGGTAATACGGTTTTCGACGTCATCGAGAAAGAACCATTTACAGTTCGATGCATGGTGTACGCGGTACTCATGGATTACGTTGGCCTTGTGGACGCATCCCGACGAATGGCTGCGACTGCCATTATGGGATGCTTGAAGTGCCTAATCAACGGCATTGGAAAGGGGAAAAGCAAGATGGGGAAAACGATATTTCTGGAGAAGTTCCAAAAGCGACGAGGTCCGCCCATTCTTGGATGTACAATCATACTCATATAGATCGGTCCTATGTTGGTCCCATGTCGGTCCGGCGTGGCCCCCATCCCGCCACCGTCTTGTACCTGTCGCGTTTACCGAGAAGTTTGTGATAGGAGCGTTGGTGCTTACTAAGCACTGTCCGAGTCCCGCCCTGGCCCCGCCCCTGTCTCGCCCTTATCCCGCCCCCGTACCGCCAACAACCCGCCCCCAATCTGCCCCAATTCATTATGGATTGTACACTTACTTACCCAGGTGGCGATACCGAGACTGACCTCCACACCGATGAACGTGTCCGACAAATACAGCAGTTGCACAAAGGCATGGCGAAGAACGGCGTTTCCAAAGAGCAGTTACAAGATAGTTTCACGAAGTTTGGTGTGAAAACTCCTTGCGCGTTCTCCAGATTGGTGTACTTCCACGTCATATACATGTACCTTTTGGACTTGATGCACATATTGAGCAACTTGGTCCAACGCTTACACAAATCGATTTGTGGTGGCAACTGGTCAGCGCATTGTCGGAATTTTGCAAGAGAGTTTAAGGTCAATCGGGCCTGGCTTGTTGCGCCTCCGCAACCTCGCAATGCTACACGTGTTCGAACAGCAGCTCAGCGACTTGCTGGTAAGTAGCCAATCTGGGGGAGGGGGGGGGGTACCACATGTGGGAACCATGTCGACCCAGGCTAGCCCCAACGGGTACGGGGGCGGGACCCAAGTAGGGGCCAAGGGGCGCAATCCTGCCCTGTCGCTTTGTGCCCACGGCAGGTAAACCTTCTCCGTGGGCACCGTCGAAGCCGTCGAGGGAAGCCATGACCGTGTGGTTACGTGACAATCTGAGCGCACCAAAATCATGGGGGCCACTGGCTCAGAAGCTTATGCAACTGAAGGCTAACGAGAATTTCATTCCTCGAAGATTGAAGGCGGCATTGGGCATCACGGCGATGACTTCAGGAGTTTTGCCTGTTCTCTCGAGCTGGTCTGGTCGGGATGGGCTCGTGGAAAGGCCTTTGCACGCGGATTATGTTGGGGAGATATGCTCCATCGTTCGTGAGGTTGTCAGCCCTACAATTCTTCTGAAGGTAAACCTCTCCCTACAATTCTTTTGAAGGTCCAACACTCCGCCCCGACGGGGGCGGGGTGCTTCCCTGATTTAGTACCCACGTGGCCATAGTAGGTCCGCATTTATATTGTACCCATACGATTTCTTTTTAAGATCTGATATTTGCCTTTTCCAGGAAATGCCAGGTCTCATTGAGAGAGTGAAAGTGGTCCCAAAGCTTGGTGAAGATCATATGTCACCAGCCGATTTGGTGATGATGCAGCATCTCCTTACTCATGTCGTGCCGCAGCTCATGATGTACGGTCCAGCACGTGAGCTATGGATGTTTTGCTTCGAGGACTACTTTGGCCGAATGAAGCGCCAAAACGCGGTCGAGTCCGGTGGCCAGCATCATGAAGAATATAGAGTTGGAGCGCCTCGTAAACCTTTGTCGCGGGTTGAGCGATTTGGCGCGAGGGTCGAGGCCACCTGTATATCCACTCCCCGAACCTTCGCGGGTTTCAATGATGCTGAAATCAGGAGTGGAGCGTCAAGGCAGGAACACACTGCTATCAGAAGGTATGTGATACCGTGCCGCCCCTGTTGAGTCAACATGCCGGACCCGTCGGTCCTAGATCCCGCCCCGGCCCCGCCCCATGTATTGCAGTTCGATTTCATGCTAGCTACAATCTTAAAATAAAGTTCGATATTTTGGGCTTCAGATACCATTAAGGACATCAAATCCTGGCTGCTGCTTCATTTCGATTGGTTTGCCGAACTTCGACATCAGTTTGAATTGGCTGCAGCACGCATCAGGGCGGAAAATCAGCGATCTCGACGGTTTGTACCCACACTTGCATCACTTTTACAGCCTGTCGCGCTCGCTACTCGTCCTTTGTTGGAACCATCGGACGTCCCCGTGGGGGCGGCACGTTGGACCGGCACGGGACCCGCATCGGACTAATGTCTTCACCTGATTCACAAAACAGGTTACATCAACAACGTGTCCGTCGGCAACGACTTGCTGGAAACCCCGTTGCCCCGTTGCGTCTGGTAGAGCCTACCTTCGAGGACGCCAGCACGTGGAGGAAGGAGCCGAACCCCCATGGCGAAGGAATGGTCGTGAAACAATTTTCCACGGAAGAGATCAACTTCATTACCTCGCCACCGCCACGACTTTTGCGGTACAGTTATGTAAAGGTTGGACGTAGCATGTTCAGAGCTCGTGATCTGGACCATGATAAGGCGAGTATGCAGCGATACATGCTTGTGAAGTTCAGAGATATCTTTGTTGGACACAAAATGGTTGACGGCATTCGCACTCCCCAGCAATACGAAAACCAGGACTGGTGCGTGCCCCCATCCCGCCCTCACCCTGGCCTAATGGGGATCACATGTTGCCCTTGTTGTATTCGTTCAGTTTATTTAGGCGATCTCCATTTTCACCCAGAATTATACTGATGAATCAGGTACGCGGAGTTGCTGGATGTCTTCAAGATGTCGATCCACGGCCACGACCCATTCATTTTTGTGAAAGTCAGGTGGTTTCCTCAAGAGGCCGCTGTCGCTGACCCCATCAGCCAGACCGTATTTCTACGTACCGACTTGCCACGGGCCACGAAGGATTCTATTATCCGAGCTGAAGAAATTGAGTCCCAGGTTTGCATCGTGCCAAATACCGTGGCTGCCTAAGCGGTTAGCAATCACACCCTCGAACCGCCGCCGACTGCCTATGGGAATCAGAGAGAAGCCCGGTATATTGGCGGTGGTTCTGGACCGGACCGTTGACTTTGTTGGTGAAGTTGCTGACGATGAAGACAATCACGCCGCTTGAAGCATGGACCTCGAGCGTACCCACGCTGGACCCGTCGTGGACCCGCCCTGGACCCGCACTGGACCCGCTTTGGACCTATCGGGGATGATATTACTAGTATGCTAGCAACCGTTTCTTACCGACAAAACTTGTAACATATGTACAGTGTAAATATTTTTACGGGTCCGTGCGGGGTCCATGCGAGGTCCACGCATCACCTTCCCCGTGCGGTATATTTGTCACATGGACTCCACTTAATAACCGCATGGACCTGCCGAATAATCGTATGGACCCACAAAATAATAATCACCACGCAACCCATGTCGGGTGCGCCACCCCACGGGTCCATGCGAGGTCCACACATCACCTTCCCCGTGCACCCTATCTCGGGTGCGCCACCCCACGGGTCCATGCGAGGTCCACGCATCACCTTCCCCGCGCACCCCAGCCATCTCGGGTGCTCCACCCCACGGGTCCATGCGAGGTCCACGCATCGCCTTCCCCGTGCAGTCCATCTCGGGTGCTCCACCCACTAGTCCATGCGGGGTCCATGCGAGGTCCACGCATCGCCTTCACCACGCAACCCATTTGCCGGGTGCGCCACCCCACGGGTTCATGCGAGGTCCACACATCGCCTTCTTCGCGCAGTCTATCTCGGGTGCGCCACCCCACGGGTCCATGCGAGGTCCACGCATCGCCTTCCCCGTGCAGTCCATCTCGAGTGCGCCCCCCACTGGTCCATGCGGGGTTCATGCGGGGTCCACGCACCGCCTTCACCACGCAACCCATGGTTGCCGGGTGCGCCACACCACGGGTCCATGCGAGGTCCACGCATCGCCTTCCCCGCGCAGTCTATCTCGGGTGTGCCACCCTACGGGTCCATGCGGGGCCCATGCTGGGTCCATGCGAGGTCCACGCATCGCCTTCACCACGCACTCCATCTCGGGTGCGCCACTCCCGGGTCCATGCGGGGTCCATGCGAGGTCCACGCATCGCCTCCCCCGTGCAGTCCATCTCGAGTGCTCCACCCATGGGTCCATGCGGGGTCCACGCGGGGTCCACGCGGGGTCCATATATGGTCCGTACGGTTGGGCGCCTATCGGAGGTTTTGGTCCGTGCTGAACTTAACGGGTCCAACCTGGGTCCGAGCGATCATGTTTGGTCCAGGGTCGGTCCGGGGTCGGTCCGGGGTCGGTCCGGAGTCGGTCCATGCACCACATGCTGCCTTAAAGCATGGCCATACGGTCCATGCGAGGTCCCCCACGCCAGCGGCGAGGAATCCGTGGTGAGATTTCGATGGACACATGGACCCCACATGGACCGACGAAACACCGCATGGACCCATGGTGAAATGTCGCATGGACCGAGAAATCAGTGGTACCACGTTTGGGACCCACCCCGGACCGATAGGGATTTTTGGACCAATCTAGTGGTAAAAACCCGAAGGCTTCATCGACGGGTCCATGTGATCCATTTTTCACGGGTCCGTGTGGGGTCCATGTGGTCCCTACGGGTCCATATGGGGTCCATGCGGGGTCCCTATTGGTCCCGGGACCGCATGGACCCGCCCTTATTTGGTAGGGATATTCCCAGGTGTTGGTTCGGCAAGAAGCCAATAACTGCTTATCGACGACATCACTATCCGCATTCTCCTCCTCACCGAGAACTCTAATCAAGTTCGTCATCCAGGGAAGCCTTTTATGAACGGCTGGGTGGGTTTCGTCTGCGAGAGCAATCAGCGCTGCTTAGTCAGATTGCCCATGCTTAGACGCCAAAAAGCAATCACAGAATTGTACGCAACTTAACATCTACGGACCTGTAGGTGTTGCTTCCTTGACGTAGTAACACAAGACAAAGCACTCCATGCGGTTGGCGTAGTCCCGTGGCGCAACGCCAGATTCCAAGGCCATCATGTTCGATCTGCTCAAAGGTTTCGCCCAGAACATCTTTTCTGCGTTCCCATGGCAAAACTGCTTGGCGGCTTCGAAGAACTCGTGGTGTTGTTGGAAGCCACAGAAACATCCCCCTACCCAATCATCACACGTGGTCAAAGTGTTGAAGTTTTGTAGGAATTGCTTGAACTCTCCTGCTAAGAGAGGTTTCGGGATCCATCTCTTGTTCGAGTCCAGAGCATACTCGCAATCCATAATGAAACCGGTAAATGGAAGCCTGGGAAGAGTCGTGAAGGAATCGTGTGATGTGGGCTCCAGCAGAAGGTCCTTCTTGTAAACCAGTTGCGGAATCTTGTGAGTGTAGAAGTAGCCGTCATCATCGTCGACTTGCTGGCCCTCAGGAACGTTTGACAATATTCGATAAGTCACACCTGTGTGCAATGTAAACGATTAGTAATTACATAGCTACGGTGCACAAATGGAATATGAAACCGAGATACGCACCTGGAAGATCATTTAGGAGGTTTTCCGCAGTCGATGCTGTCGTCGAACCGATTTTCAGCAACACAGCGCTCTCGATATTATTCCAGTAGAACTTTATATCCGCCGGAATGTCTTTCATCAGTTTCTCTTTCTTCGCCTCGCGCCGCTTTTTGTCTTTGCTTGATGTTTGTTCATATTCAAATTTCCGGTTCTCCTGCTCGTTCTTGCAGGAGACCTTCGGGGGCACCACTCCCGCCTGGTACAGTTGTAAACAAACCCCGTTGTTAATTGAACGCGCAAGCCGATATGAGAAAATCAGATATCGTGAAGGACGACCAGAGGGCGCAACTTAGGTAAATTACCTTCAGTAATGTACGTATTTCTCTCTCATCCCCAGCCCCTGGGAAATAGTTACAAAACTTCTTCCAGTCGTGTTCTGGGTTGGGAAACGTAAAGCTGTCAAGCTTCTTTTGCAGCGTAATGATTTCGCCATCCAGCTCACCGTAGGTCATCTTACGATCCCAGAACTTCGACTCGGGAGCATTGGGATCCACGACAGCATCCACTGGTTTCCTTTCCTTAGGTATGGGATACCCATCTTCATCCAGGTAAGGAATGAAGCAGGGTGCATCTAGCTCGTATCTGTCGTTTACGAACCCTTCCGGTTGTGTTTTCAGAAAGAGCTGCATAGAATGCCGGTTTTTCTTGAGAAAGTTCAGTTGCCGGTAGGCCGGTGTCGATTCCAAGGAGTTTTTTTTTTTTAATATGTTGAATCGTTCATGAGCGTCTGGGGCAAGCAGCATTAGGTTCTCTCGAACATTGTTGAGAGTCTTGATCTCGGCGATACGGTTGTGTGGGATATATATATAGTGCCGACTATATATTGAGGTGGTGAGAATACAGAATGCTTACACTTAAGATAACATAAGAAGTGACGTTAGATTGAGTGTCGCTCGGCTTAAGCCCGAAACCCTGAACCTGTGACAGCCGTACTGTACGGAGTACTAGTACAGACAGAGGACTGTGACACACACGGGGTGTCACATCCAGCACACCACCCTGTACTATTACGGAGGAAGAGTTAGGGTGGCACAGGCAGTTTGTTAGGTGAAACAAACCACACCATCTCAAGCGGTGGAAACAAATTTCTAGTGGGGGCCTGTGCTCTTGGCCAGGGCGGTCCCAAATCTCTAGCTAGCACTATACACTGAAGGCTGTTGTGCCCGTGATACAGATCTAGTGGTGCTACTAGGCTTCTGACAGCAACTCTAGCCACCTTTAAAGTGGTCCACAGAGCAGAGTTCACAAAGATTGCAGGTGTTGTAGTTCTCAAATTGGAAGTCCAGATTGCAGATGCCGAAGCCGTCAGAGTCCAGATTGAAGATGTCGTAGAAGTCAGTCGGCCCAGTGTCCAGAAGGTCGGGGTCAGTGAAGTAGCCCACTGTGCCATTCTGATAACCAGAGCAGTCACCGTACACCACCGACGGTGGAGCAATCTCCACATCACAAAGTACAGTGGCGGTGACGGTGTCGATCATGGCGATGCTCACACACAGAAACAAAGCGGGGATAGCTGCTGCCGTGAGGAATGCGCCGATTGAAGGTGTCCGTACACCACCAACCCGTGGAGCGGGTGGTGGGACGGCATCATGCAAGTCCCCGCCGTCAGACTCCGTGTCAGCCACGCTGGCCGAATCATGCGTGGAAGAAATGTACGGAGGCAGGGGGTTGAAGGATTGAAGTGAGACCTGCGGCTCGGGCTCGAAGAAGCCCAATTTTACAGACATGTTGTCCATAAAGGACTGCTCGAAGGGCGGCTCACCGTCAGCGAACTGCTTCGGGTAAATTAACGCGTCGCTCTCGGTGTCGATCGCCACTTCCGGCTCATGCTCCACGACGGCATCGCCGATCACGGAGGGTGTGGCCGAACCGAAGTGCACCATTGGAAAGTGCTGAGTGTCAGATTCAGCACCACCAGCCACCTGCTTGAGCTCGCGGAGAGCGGTGCGCGCCTCGTGCACGCGGGTAGCAAGGAGTGAGGGTTGGGCGGGCGTCAATCCCGCGTACTGTGCTCGGAGCCCCACGTCAATGTCCTCGGAGAACGTGAAGGGCTCCTCGTCCTGCCGAACCAAGGGATGGTCATGTTGGGCACAGAGTCGAGCAAAGGCCGTGTCGTCCTCAGTGTCGAAGGCAGTCTGGAAGGCGGACACGAGACCGTCGGCGTCGTCGGCTTGCTCAACCACGCACTTGTCGCACTCGATGTCGGCGGTGGGACAATTCGTGGAGTCATGCCAAAACCCCGGAGGGCAACGGACACACTCCGGAACGAAGGCTTTGGAGAGGACGTGGAAGGAGACGGAGTGCATGCCGTAGTTCTTCTTGTCGCCGTTGTGGCGTCGGACGCCTTGCGGCCAATTCCCGTCCTTGGGAAGGGGCGAAGCGGCGAAGCGGTGCTTCAAATCACGCCTCCGGCCGTGAAACTTCCCATCCACCCGACGGTTCTGGCGGTCACGCCAGGAGGAGGGTGGAAAATGCACACCTGGCTTGCCAGTAGGCTTGCCCGTAGTCGGAGCCGGCCACCTAGTCGTCGTCTCGTCGTGCGCGTCCTCGTCGGAGAGCGTCGCAAGAACCTTGTTGGCGGCGTCGATGTGGAACTGAAACTCCCGAATCAGGGCCTTCACGTCAACGTCGGACGGTTGGCCAGAATACAGGATGTTCTTGTCCGTGAGGGGCACGTGCTTCCGCTTGCCGGCGTTGGCGTCCCAAATCTCGAGGACGTGGGCGTAGATGTCCTCAAGGTCCACCTTGGCTAACTCAACGTCGAGCCGAAGCGGCGTGATGACCTTGTCGTAGAATTCGGTCGTGTCGAGTGAAGCCAGAAGCTGTCTCTTCGCCATCATCTCGTCGAGAGGTCCAGAAGGCCCGTTGCCAATAGCCGTAAGGCAGGCGTCAAAGTCCTGGATAAGTGGATCGGGGTCCTTCTCGGAGTTGAAGAAGATAGAGCAAAGCTCCTCGTAGTGCTCAAGAGGTCGGACCACGCGAGGGATCAACCTCTTGGTGACCTCGAGGAGGGCACGCTTGCCATCCTGAGGCGAAGCCCGTCCCGAGGCATCAACCCAACGCCGCGCGGGTGAATTCGGAGAGGTCAACGATGTCAAAGTCGATAAGAGAATAGCGTTGAAGATGGCGTGGACCTCCTTCGTCGCGTCCGCCAGATCAAAAAGAGCGGCGTTGGTGGGGTCCTTCTGCTCGAACGCGCGCTGCAAGGACTTCACAATGGACGTCCAGAGCGTGTTGCGGTTCGACTCATCGCCTCGGAAGGTCTCGTCCTTGGAGCCCAAGGCGTTGTGAGAGATCCTCTTGATGATGTCCACGTCCCAAGTGGAATTTTGGATGGCCGTAGCACGAGTCCGGTCCGCAGCCGTGAGGGCAACACCGGGAGAATCCGGTGTCGGCCTGTAACGAGAGCCGACGTCGCGTGAAAAAATCGTGTCTAGTCTAATGCGGTTGTTGGCCCCCAAGGGAGGCGTGGCGTGAGAATTTACACTCATATTGAAGATCCAGTAGGTGGGAGCGTCGGGGTAGGGCCGATGTCGGAGAATACAGAAAAGTGATGGTTTAGAGCCGTAAGATGCAGTGTCGGAGCGGATAATTAAGGAAGCCGTAACTGTGAAATTGTAAGATCGTAACGCGGCGGCCAAGGAATCTCACGACAAAAATTGATCAAGTGTCAGTCGAGTAAAATCCATCGCGGACAATACAAATTAATCCCAGGTAGGCGAACGCTGCAGCGATACCAAATTTAATCCGCCCGTAAACTAGCTCTCGACCGCAACTGCGAAAATCACGACATCAAATTGGGCCCCCAACGCCCCACCAAGCGGAGTGGCTTAGCCACTCATGCAATCAAAAGTAGTGGAAGGTGCCTGGCGCACCATAACCTGTGGGATATATAGTGCCGACTATATACTGAGGTGCTGAAACACAGAATGCTTACACTTAAGATAACATAAGAAGTGAAGTTAGATTGAGTGTCGCTCGGCTTAAGCCCGAAACCCTGAACCTGTGACAGCCGTACTGTACGGAGTACTAGTACAGACAGAGGACTGTGACACACACGGGGTGTCACATCCAGCAGGTTGATCATATCTTTGACCGTGTACTTCTTTTCGATGACGGCTTCGTCGACGAGCTCAGTGATCTCACGTAAGTGTCCTTCGGTCAAGGGGGCCCAGGTATCATAGAACCCCTTCGGCAGATCATGGTAGACGATCGGCTTTCCGGATGTGGGGTCCCATTTAGTCTGCTTGGTCGTTGGTGCGTTGAGGTCAGTTGTGCCGGTCGACATACCGCCTGAACGTTTACGTTTGGGCTTTCTGCGAGATGCCCCAACCGTGGCGGTGTCTCCGTGTCGTCTTCATCGTCCGGGTCACCGCCCTCTAGCGCCCCTGCACCGTGGGCCTCCATCACTGAAAGCGAAAACATGAAATACCAAATCGTTAGTTAGCTACTGCAAACACCTCAGAGCAAAAATAATGACAATAATGTCGAGAAGGGATTCACAAAAAATGGCAAGCACCTCTCTGAAGTTGTCCGAACAAAGAGTGCGATTGCACCGCGATAGACCAAGCAGACCAATGCGTGTTCTTCTGGTCTTTATTCAGCTTCTGGTGATTGAACACCTGCGTCTTCAGCGCCATTTCGAAGTTGAAATCCAAGTTCTGCTTCGGCGGCACCTGACCGTATTTCAAGTGCTCAAACGCCTTCATTCCAACGTCTCTCTCGTTGGGTTATTCGGCCATCAGTTTCTCCACGTGCCTTCGCATGCCAAGAATGATCTCCGTGATGTTGCGGTGCTTCATGTAGGCGTCAATGTTGTTCTGCTTATTCCCAAGCTGCGTGCGCAAACGAATTGCACGGATCATGACTATAGCCGAGAAGCTGGCCGACCGTAAAACCTCCCTAAACACTTGAGTATGTAAGCCCTGAGAAGCACCTGAGAAAACTGGCATGAGTGAGACACACCTGATTCATTTCGAGGGCGCTCAAGTTCATGAAGAGACGGCATTCGATGAACTGAAACGCTTCCGTTCGATTTGCATGGTTCGCGTGCTTTGCTTCATCCGCCTTGACGCAGCGACGCTTTGCCTCCAGCAAATGCTGATGTCCAAAGCAGATGAATCTGTAGAACAACAAAGAAAGTGTAAGTTGGAACATATCTGCATGCATCCATCAATGCATCCATCAATGGGTCTTACTTGTATCTGCCTTTTCCGATGTCCGCCCAAACGAATGTATCTGGGTTGGTGCTCGTTGGATCATTCTGATTCTCCATGACAGCAATCAGGGCTGGAGATCCCGAACCGGTGTGTGGGTTCCAGTACATCATTTCGGCAATAGCCTGGGCGTGATGTTCGTCCAGTGGTCGAGGGCGATACGCTCCTTCTGCATCAAAGATGTGCTGGATGGGGATTCTCCACGATGTCGCACATGGATTATTACCTGTCGACCAACTTATGCATGTCATCGATTTCCCTGATGGCCCACAGAAGCAACGTATGCTTGGTTTTAGTAATGCACATACACCGTCAAAAAAGCAATGGTCGTATAAGTAAATCTCAGGAGGGAAGATGCCTGCTTGCGAATGACAGCCTGTTTTTTTTGCTCCTCTGCCTCGGTTTCTTCGGCGGTCTTCGGAGTCTTTGAAGGGGACACAATCTCCTCAACATCCTGCTCCATGATGAATGCAGCAGGATGGCGCTGCGGAGTTCTAGCTGCAGGAGATACAAGGCCCGCTGATGGGAGACGGCTTGCCGCTAATGGCCCTGGAGCAGGGCTTGCCCCTGATGGCCCTGGAGCAGGGCTTGCCCCTGATGGACCTGCACCTGCAGGGCTTGCCCCTGATGGCCCTGGAGCAGGGCATGCCCCTGATGGCCCTGGAGCAAGGCTTGCCCCTGATGGCCCTGGAGCAGGGCTTGCCCCTGATGGCCCTGGAGAGCTTGCTGCAGAGAGTCTTCGAGATTCGTTACGAGTGACAGGTGAAGTTACAATTGAAGGAGGTGGAGCCGTTTTTGGAAATGGTAGTATACGACCCGTGTCGTCTCCACCAGCGCCCTCTTCGCCCGCAGCGGCCTTGCCTATATCATCAGTGCCTGCATCAGCAACGGGCACGTCTGAACATTCATGACCTAAGATGGAGAGCGAAAGAGGCTGGGCTGTTATAAGCTCACCGCCTTCAACAACTGGTTGCGTTGGAACCTCGGCTTCATAAGGCCCCTCACTATCGGAATTAAAGTAGACACAAGGCTGAGGTCGCTGGCACCACTATTGGAGTTGAGAATAATGTTGAAAGGGGCTCTCTAGTGGTGTCAAAGTAGTCCTCGTTGCATTTTTGTCCATTTTCTCAAAATTTTGCCAGGGCTCCGCGACACAGATTTTAAGTGCCTAAGTATGGGCTGAGGTCAAGATGCTGCAACCAAAAAGCTCAGCAAGGTCCCATAGCTCCAGCAAGTGGTATATACTGGCCAAAAATATTCATACTAAGAAAAATAAAGGATTTCCACCGCCCAGAAGTCCATATTTGAAGCTGACTGAGTGTAATCAAGGCGGAACGAACTCAGGGTTTTGACTCAAAAAGGCAAGATTCAGCACATATTTTGAAGAAATAAGCTGTTTGAAGGTGAACCACTGTTAGATGCAAGTTGGAGACGTTGCAGATAGTCCATAAAAATTGCATAAAAGTTGGTACCAGCCATATCCTCTCCCCCCCAATATGTGTTGCAGAGCCCAAATACGCAATTAAGGAGCGCGAGCGAGCGAAAAAGCGGTATTTTGGCCCAAAAGCTGACAAAAGCCGGTGTCGCCCGAAGATGTTAGGCCGAAAAAACTGCCAACAACCTCAAAATATCCACAGCAAACATCCTTGAAGCCCGCCACGAAGTATCCAAGCCGTTACCAAAAGGTCCAGAAGTTGCATGCGCGAGCGCGAGCGAGCGAAACCGGTGCAACTAACGACCAAAACGGTCCCGCCTCAAGGACGCTAACCCGTTAAGTCGCCAGAACAACCGAAACGCACGAGAAAAACATATCAGAACGTCGCAACGAAAGCCGAAAGCAGTTTGCCACAGGTCCAAAGTGTGCATGTAAGTACGCAAAGCGAGCGAGAGCGAGCTAAAAAGAC
Organism: Cymbomonas tetramitiformis; assembly: GCA_001247695.2. Classification (NCBI taxonomy): domain Eukaryota; kingdom Viridiplantae; phylum Chlorophyta; class Pyramimonadophyceae; order Pyramimonadales; family Pyramimonadaceae; genus Cymbomonas; species Cymbomonas tetramitiformis. Next base: position 150,289 of record LGRX02001980.1, read on the forward strand.
GCTCACACGCCCAAGATACCAAATTGTCCCAGGGGAATTCCCAAGAGTAAACTATTATCCTCTATTATCTTGAGGAATCATATCATATATTCAGATATACTATTTAACATAAACCCAGACAGCAAGAGTTATATCATTTGCTGTCCAAGTCTGAGAGACCAACTCAGTGATCTCTCTTTATTCACCACTC
>LGRX02001981.1:0-26678 GCA_001247695.2 Cymbomonas tetramitiformis
TTCTTAAGTTTTCTTAAGTTTTACTTATATCACCGACGTATAACTCCATCGGCCAATAGCTAACTGCAACGCTACAATTTATACGTATGGAGGCTTGTGGGGGTTTATACGCAAAAAGTTAAGAAAAGATAAGAAAACTTAAGAAAAGTTAAGCAAACTTAAGAAAACTTAAGAGAATACTTGTAATAGTGTATTCTCTGTTCCGGTTGTTCTGGAATCTGAGGGGGGTGATTTCATCTGTACTGAGTTCATCAGGAATTGTAGGAGAGTTTGGGCGGACTGAAGTCAGACCGTCTGCTGGCTTGTTTTGTTTGTCAAGCAGACGCCTGAGCACTGAGGTAGTCTGAAGGGAAGGCATGTCAAAGTGAATATCTGTGGCTGCTCTGTCAAGGTACTGAATAGCATGGTCAAGATCGGAATCAAGGGGCTGCTGGGAATCAATACGGTGAGTAATAGAACCAAATATCTCAGTGAGCATGAACATCTGTGATACCAACCGCTGAGCTGCCGTACTGGCTGCAACATACTCTGACCCTGTGGAGGAGACCTCAGTGATGGTCTGCCTCCCTGAATGCCACTGCAGTATCATACCAGCCAGAAATATCACGGAGCCAGAATAGGACCGGGCATCATTCTCTAAGTCCCTAGCCAGGTCAGCATCTGAATAACAGAACATGGTGATGACCTTGACCGGAGTCTCGGGGTAGTAGAATGCCAGAGAGTAATGAGCCGTGCTGTCCATGTACTGCGCAATTCTGATCAGAGCCTTCATAGACTCCTCAGAAGGGCATGATACAAACTGAGCCAGATAGATTACGGGATAGTAGCAGTCAGGTCGGGAGCCACGGGCCAGCCATAGCAGTGAGCCGAGGATGGATCTGTAACTGGGGACAAGGGATAGGTCTGGATCTGCTGGTTTCTTGATGATGAGCTTCGGGTCCATAGGTGTTCTGTAGGAATGAGCTGTGATGTTGTTGTTGGCCATTAAGTCCTTGATCTGTCTGGACTGGCAAAGGTAGATACCAGCCTGATCCTGCCTGACCCGCATCTGGAGAACCGATGTGACCTCTCCGAGATGCTTAGCCAGAAACCTGGCTCTGAAAGCTGCCCAGAAGGCATCCTCAAGCTCTGTACTGGCGACCAGAATGAAGTCATCCACATAGACAACACACATGGCCTTAACCAAATCAGTGTAGATGAAATATATACAGTCATCATGAGAGGACTGCCTGAATGTCACCTCACCGAACATAAAGCTGAGCATGAATACCTTAACCAGTCTCTGCCAGGAAGCACCAGCCACCTTAAGGCCATACAGTGCATAGTGCAGTAAAGCACCACCGAACCCCTGATAGGTGTAACCAGCCGGAAATGATACCCATACTGGAACATCCAGCTTAGCATTCATAAAGGCCTGGGAGACATCGAAGTGACTCATCTTCAGACTGAAGATGCTGCCGAAGATGAAGGCCAGTCTGAAGGCATAAAGCTGAGGTGTGGTACAGGTGGTCTCCCACGGAAGGTAGCCGTATGTCTGCTTACCATTGGCACACAGTCTGGTTTTGAAGATCTGCCGTGTGCCGGATGGTGCTGAGGGGTCTGGTTTGAAGGGTCTGGAAAATACAAAGAGAGTGGTCAGGCCTTTGGTACCCGAGGGAAGGTGTCCCGGGACCATTTTATTGTCGGCGGCCAGACCAGCCACTTCGGCATCCATAGCCTCCTGCCACTGAGCTGCTTCTGGGGTGGAAAGTGCCTGCTTGACACCATGGACTGGTTTGAGCTGGGGTGCAGAAATATTGAACATGTGCACCACCAACTCTCTGGGTCCTGATCTGATGAAGCTGTCAGCTGAGGTGTACTGCTGTGGAATGTACTCGGGGCGGACATCTCTGCTGGGATCATCGGAGAAGGGAAGGAAGGCGGCGGCATGGGTGGACGGAAAGCTGACGCGGGTAGCAGGAAGGTCCATATGCCAACCATAGGTAGACTCTGGAGTAGGCTCAAATATTACACCATAAGGTGTGCTGCTGCCTCTGTCAATAGAGATGATGATAGCGCCATATGATGGATGTCTGCGGCTCTCTCGGGCTCTGACAGCTGTCCAGATCGGATAGTGCTCATTGACCGAGACGGTCTTCCTATAGTGTGCGACATACACCAGCAGGTGTCTGTAGTGTGTACCGTCGGGTGTGGACTGGACATAATGAACCACGTCAGTCCAGGTATTGTCCCTCGACGGAACAGAGAGAAGCACACAGCCGTAAGACTGTCGGTCGGAAGTGCAGTAGTATGAGCTGATCTCAATGATCTGGGCATAGGTACAGTCGAGTGTCTCTGAGAAGGGAGATGGCCTAATAAATGTAGCATCAGCCTCTCTGTCAGCTGCCATAGTGTCTGGGAATGCTGACATGGATCTGCCCAGGTGCTCATAGGTAGGTATCCAGTGTGGCTTGCCCACAAGATGTACTGTGCCGTCGGAGGTGTCTAGGATCTTGTAGGCATTAGAGCCCATAGAGATGCCAACCATGCGGCCTGCCCATGATCTGTTCTGAAGTTTTGATGAGATGCCTGGCTGTCTGCTGTTCCTCTGCTGACTGTCCATAACCACATAGCAGTGTGCACCAAATGCACGGAGACGACGGTACTGAAAGTGATGACTTGTCATAGTGTGGATAGGGGTAGTCACCACTTCCTTGTGTGGTGTAATGGACCACAACAAGGCACCATGCTTAGCCGCAAGCGGCCAGTAGCTGAGGTCGAGTCCAGAAGCTGTGAGGATGGATCGGATCATACGGGACAGGATGCCAGTGACATTCTCCGCATAAGGATTGTCCGTATGGACTGTGGGAGAAGAGGTCTGGTGGATAATGCCATGCTGCTGGTAAGCTGCCCGGCATTTGGCATCTGCCATCTCAGGCGCACAATCAGTCCTCAGCACCATCTCAGTGTCTGAGACTGTAGAGGTGGACAGGAATAGCTCATCAATGCCGTAAGAGAGGGATCTGGTATAGGCAATGAATCTCAGGAGACATACATAGTAGTCTGCCCTAGAGGCAACGGTGAACACAAATAGGTATCTGGTGGAGATGTCAATGAAGTGTATACGGTATCTGTGCCCATTGTAGCCACTGGGTGAGATGGGGCCTGTCATGTCTGAGGCCCATTTCCGGGCTGGCTGTTGCTGACTGGTACGGAGGCGGTCTCTGCTCGGGGCTGGTTTCTGTTTGAGGCCCGTCGTAGCACAGACTGCACACCACTGAGAGCAGGTGGTAAGTGAAGCAAGAGCTGCTCTGGAACACTGTGGTCTGCCCAAGTCTACCCCTGGCATATCATAGAGACGGAGGATACGGGTCATCGAGGCATGCCCGAGAGCATCATGCAGCTCAAGGGGAGGACTGACCCTGATCGGGGTGTGGCGGTCTCGGTAGAGGATGCAGATGGGAAAGGGTGTGCCATCGATGAAGACCCGACCAGGTCCACCGTCAGAACCAGCCGGGTTGAGAGGGTGTGTGGAGGTGTAGGTGTGTCGCTCAAGGTAGCTGAATAACCCCGTAGTACCAGTAGGCCAGATATGTAATACCTCCATAGTACAGGTCTTATGCCAGATCCTGTGGGATGGCATATAGGGAACTATCCAGAAATATACAGTATTATGAGGGTTTGGGGCCTCAACACATCTATTCAGACCGAGTTCCTTGCTTTGCAAAAGTGTGCAGCTTGAATAGGAGATAACTTAATAGTGGTAATAGGCTAAAAGGGACGGCGCCCTATAAAAGCCCACTCAACGTTATAATTGAGTCCTTTTTCTTTTTTTCTATTATGAGGGTCCAGAGGAAAGTCAGCATTGCCTTTAGTGAAAAGGCGGTCCAGAATAGATATAGTGAATGGCGGATTAGCATAGAAGTAATAACCAGTCAACTGGACGGAGAATATACTGTTCTGACTGTGATAGTGCTGAAGAGCAGGGTGATTGTTGCCCTCTCCGACTGGGAGAGAGTCGCCGAACATAGAGACATCAAAGGCTGGTTCCCCCAGCTTGGCCGTAGCCGTAGGAGAACCATGAGTAGTAGCCCAGGTACTGTACTGACTGTTGGACCACATCCAGTCGGATGGGTCCCCTGATCTGTGTCTCTTCTTATTGCCTTGAAAGGCCTGAAAGCTGACATCTGCTGACTCTGGCTCTGCCCAAAGATAGTCTGTGCCATCATCAATGATAGAGTATATCCGGCCAGAGTCAAGATGGGTATATGTCATACTGATGAAGTCAGGTGATGAGAAACCCTCCCGGAGCATAACTCGGGTTGACAGGAGGGTTTTGGCGCCGTATTTGAAATGGCAGCCAGGAATGCTGTACTCATCAATGTCACCAGTCAGTATGTCTCTGCCGATCAGTCTCAGTGTGCCAGTGCCATCAGTCCGTGAAGCGGGTCCAGTCATGACTGTACTGAAGGATATGGTCCTGCTGGTATCAAGGTCAGTGATCCTGTGTCTGGACCCGGTGATATTGCCGGTTGCACCGGAGTCACAGACAATGCTATCAGTGTCAGAGCCGGTGATAGAGTACAGATGTATCATGGGGTCCTGGGAGAAGATGACTGAAGGGGGTGCACAGAATAGTCCAAACCAGGTACACATCTCCAGAGCTGTGTCGCCTACATACTGCATGGCGCCGTAGAGCGAGGTCTGAGTCACGGGGCTGCAGACAGCGGAGATCGGTGACAGGTGGTGACCAGCCTCAAAGTGAGCCTCGACGAGGAACTCCTCATAGACACTCTGGCAGAGACATGTCAGGACTATGCCAAGGAAGGCTGTCAGGAGCAGAGCTGATACTGCTCTGTACCTCTGGCGCCGCTTCTCAAGCGCCTGAAGGAGACAGATCTGGGCTGAGCTGTCTGGTGGGGAACCGTCGGAGCCACGAGGAGAACCATAGTGGCGGTGCTGACCAGAGTCATACTGCCAATACCAGTCGGAACCAGAGGAATACCCAGAACCATCACCAGAGGAATACCCAGAACCATCACCAGAGGAATACCCAGAACCATCACCAGAGGAACACTGCCGGGTGGCAGACCAATCAGGAGTGATACCAGTGCCACCATCAGGTAAGCCACCATCGGATAAACCACCATCCCCAGACCAAACTGACTGGACTGACTGGACTGATTGACTGTACTGACTGACTGCAGTACTGCTTTTCCCACCTCCCATCTCCCCCCCCGGTTGACACAATGTCAATCCGTACCACACTCCCTGAACAGGTGCTGCGGCTGAGAGGGCCTCCGCCGAAGCACTTGCCAGGAAGCAAGTGAACAGGGCAAAGGACATGAATGCACACCGGAAGATAGAGACACCACCTCTACCGACACGCCGTGGCGGTGGAGGTGGTGCCTGTGTGTCAGACATGTGCGTGTCACTAGTCAGGTCAAGCGACTCATGGACTGGAGCGGGGACAGGAGGACACTGCTGAAGGAAAGAGGGGGAGAGACTCCCTTCTGTAGGGCGACCTCCAAGATTGATTGAGTTAAAGTTTGGGGCCGTGTCAGTGCCCCCAGTGTGCACCCGGTGCTCACTGGCTGGTGGGGACACTGACACGGCAGAGCCTGCATCAGACAGCAACAAGTCAGGAGGGCCAGGTGGCGGGGGCGTCACCAGAGGGGCTACACCCCTAGCTCCTAGTGAACTCTTTGATGGCAAAAGGTTACCGTGGCAAACGGTAGGGGACCTGTAGTCCTCCTCCCACACCCGCTCCCAGTGAACCTGCTCCAGGGATTTCCCTGGAGCAGACAGGGGGGAAGCAGGCGGGGGCACCGCACTGCTCCGTGACCCCTCCCTCAACAAAGATGCACTGTGAGTGTGGTGTGGGGAAGAGTGCTCGGTGAGTGCCGGTGCCGTGTACATGTCACTGTCCTCACCGTCACCCTGCACCACCGTCATTCCTGCAAACAGAGAACAAGTCTCTGTGAGTGCAGGGGCGGTGTGCGTGTGGTGGACGGGCGAGGATAGTGACTCACACTGTGCTGCAAACAGTCTAGCAGACACCACCGACGAGTCTGCTCGGTCCTGCGGAGCATGATCCACAAGAGCTGACCCGTGCGGTGTCTGCTGTGTCTGGCCGGAATGGTACTCTCTGCAACAGGCGAGCACCACCGCAGCCGTGGACTGTGGTGAGTGCTGTGACACCTCGAGAGGTGCATCATGCTGTGCAGAGACAGGTGCAGAAGCAGGGATGTCAGGCAGCAAGTAGGGGGGAGTGGGAAAGGGGTCACAAGCCTTCTGTTCTGTGCCGGTCCGGAACATCCCGAAGTGCACTCTTCCGAGTGACAGCGAGACCTTCTCGGACTGTGCACAGAACTTTTGGAATTTGGCTTCCGCATGTTCTTGTAGACGGTCCCACTCCTGTTGTTGAGCCTCGGAGAGGCCGTCCCAGTCCCCATCGTCGTCAGACTCATCGGAGTCCCCGTGCTCCTGACTAGCGGAGTGAGAACTCTCCTCACTCTCACTGTCAGAGCACGAGTCCTCCTGGTACCCGACAACTGCTGGGGTGCCGTGCAACAGACAGAAGGACTCTAGTGCCTGTTCAGACTCCTCGTAGGCAGTCTGAAACTGGGCGGCTAGGATCTCCGTCCGAGCATGCTCCGCAAGCAGCTTCGGGTCTAGGTGGAAAGCATGAGCCGACATCAGCTTCGGGCAGTCGGCAGCCCTGTGCCCCTTTGACCCACAGGTCCAGCATTCCCCTCGGAACTGCTGGGTCTGCCGATCAAAGACGACACGGGACTTGCCCTTGCCCTTGCCTTTGCCGGATTTCTGCTTCCCCTTACCGCCCGTCTTACCACCCTTACGGGGAAAGACTCCTGCACGGTAACCAGAGCCAAATCCCTTAAAAGGGTTAGTGCGACGAGGCGGAATGTACTGACGGGAAGGGGTGCGGTCAGAGACTCCCCTGCGGCCATGTGCACCACGGCTTCCGCCGTGATGCGAACCTGCATCATTGTAGAAAGCGGCTGTTAGTGGAGACTTGAGTTTCGTCCCCGCGTTCCTGTGCACTGCCCGTGTCTCACGGAAGCAGGTCAGCAAGGAAAGCGAGGAGTCAGCGTCGAGCTTCTCCTCTGTGTAGGCATCATGCACCGCCTTATAAAAGACGGGACAGATCCTACGGAGAAACAATGCAATCCGTGCCTTCTCGGAGATGGTCACGGTGCACCCAGGACCCAAGTCAGACTCAACGGTGTCCAGAGAAGTCTGGAACACGTCGATGTAGTCCGCCGGGTCCTGGCCAGCTCTCAAGTCAACTCTGTCACCAGCGAATAGGAAGTCCGCAGCGCTGAACTCCTCGTGATCGGGCACAACGTGCCTCACGAGATGAACAAGCGCGATCTTCCCATCCCCTGGGAAGAGTCTGTCAGCCTTGCGCAGGACACGCAAGGCGTATCCTGCGCAAAGCGACTGGAGCAATTCCAACAGCAGGAGGTTCGCCTTTTTCGGAACCTCCAAACCGTGGTTTTGCAAATCGAACATCAACGCCATCTTAGGGTGAACGAGTGTGAGCCTGGAATCGAGTTGCTCGACCAGGATGTCCAAAAGCAAACGAGAATTCTTCTCGCTGCTAGTGAATTTCCAGGTCTTCGCAGACTCTCCAGGCTCGACGCACTTCCCTTTGATGACGCTGAGTAGTGCATCAAACTCCGCGGGTTTGCGCAATAACTCCCATGCGAGGTTGTTGCACACTGATAAATCTGACGTGTCCGGAGCATCCGCTGGCGTTGGTGTGCCGTTCAGAGCACCAAATTTAAGCTGCCGTTTTCTTGCCCCTGGAGGGTGTGTCAGCAAGCGTCGCGGCAGAACTGGCGGTGTGGCGTACGGAGTAGATGACATCTCGAAAATCTAAAAGAAAGAGCTACAAGCAAGACAACACTAGCAATCCCTAGCAGGATAATAAGCAAGCAAGCAATCAAATTTCACAACAGGAGCACCAAGAGGGTGCCAAAAAGGGAAGGGGGAAGAAAGCCTGTGATGCAAAACAACACAGTTAGCAGTCAGTGGTGATGGCGTGGAGGAGCTCTTCGTTCAGTCCCGCGATTTTTAAAGGTACTCGCGCGAGATTGTCAGGGTCCCTACGGTTGATCAGGCCGTCCCAGGATTTTCCTAACTAATTTAAACGCTGAAACGGAACGTACGATTCCTCTCACTCACCACTACTTGCCTACTTTACTTCCATGATCCCTAGATGGCGCGCCCCTTGGCGCTTCCCTAAGCGTTTAGCCGACCATAATCGGCTCCTAGCCTTAGGCCGGTGGTGGGGCCAAACCTGCGAGAAGACCCAGTCAGTCAAGACAGGTCAAACAGGAAGCACTGCAACGCTCAGGGTTTCGCACTCAGAATCTCTCTCAACATACAGAAGATATAATATATATAGTTCTAGTATGCTGAGTGTGATGCGAAATGAGCTAGTGTGTGCTCTGTCTCATGTGACAACCGAACTCGATCAGAGGAGATGACAATCAGGTCAGTGAGGTAGTCAGAGGTGTCGAGCCGTATCGGTGATGACAGCGGTCAGGTCGAGTCGGTGATGACAGCGGTCATGACGGGTCGGTGATGACAACTCTGATGACTGAGCTCGGACTGAATGTCAACTCCAGCACATGGTACCCGCGGTCCCTCGCAACCACCCGTAGCGGCTCCGATCGTTACCGTGCCGCCCTCGCGCCTCGCCGGGTGGTGCTCCACCGTCGCCGATCTATGTGCCACCCGCCTGGGGCGAGTTGGGCGACGATGCACCTTCTTCTTCAATCGAGCACAGGACCCGGCTAGTTGCACCCGGTGCAACTGACTACAGAAGCATCGGTACTTTCTCAACTTTTTCATTTTGCTCTACGCATTGCCCTATCCGAGGATTTTTTTAAAAATCACCCAAATTTTCTTTTGAAATTTTTCCTAGTTCTCCCCAAATTTTTTTGCCAACCCAAAAAAGGGCCCTATATTTTTCAAAATTTTTCCATTTTTCTACATAATTGCAAATTGATATAATATAAATTATAAGCCCCTCTAGACCTATGAGTCTGCACGCACGCAATAGGTTTTGCTTAGGCATCACAATTGGGGTGTTGGGTTACCTTGCTTGTCGTTGCCAGCAAGGGCAAGGGGAAACAAGGCAACTAGAATGTGATGCTTCGTTATCGCAAATCCTATTACCGCGAACATGAAGCAAATAAGGTAGGTAGGAAAACAGTCAAAAGACATGCACTGTGGGTGTGGGAGCCGAGAGGATAATAACTTACAAGTTACGAGTTCAAAATATTAAACTTACAACCGCTTATTGTATCGCAACATCAAAGAAGCCTGGAGGTAGTCGGCAAGACAACTGTCTTGATCCGATCCAAACATTTCTTTCAATAGAGAAAAGACTCTCTCACAGCCACACGAATTCGGCGAGAAAGAGAACACAATGCGAGCTGCCGCACTCCACTTTGGCAGCTCGCCTACATGGCTTGCCCACCAAGCTAGCACAGCTGAGGTGAACGATGCGACATCAGAATGGTCACAGGTGAAGTTTTTGGATGCCGCAATGTACAATGACAGCTCACCCTCAAGCGCGGCAATCATCTTACCGCCGCTGGACCCGCCCATGGCAGTGTTTTTTTAATTTATAATTTTTGACATATTTTGAATTTAGACCCCATATTTTTCGAAAATTTTGACATTTTTTTTGGGTTAAATATCCGCCCAAATTTTGAATAAAATTTTTCAAAATCCTCGGAAGGCCCAATCTACGCATGATTTGTCAAACAGTGGTACCAGCTCTCCTGGGCGCTGTAACAGAGGCACCGGCTCTCCCGGGCTCTATCGACGTGGCTAGAGCTGACGGGATTGGATTAGCCTGCCTCCGGATCGAGATGCTGTTGGTTCAGGTTGCCCCAAGATGGGCTTAATTTAGGGTTTTAACTGTATCTGTATTCTGCATTATGCCTCACTGATAGCTAGTTTCAAGAGTTACCCTGCCAGAAAGGACAGGTTCTCCTGTAGGATGCTTATTTCCACCGAAGTTGAGTAGGTGTTTGTTTCAGTTCCGTGACCACCTAGTTTGCCAGTCACCACCCTAGGTGGTGTGCTGGAAGTGACGCCCCGACTGTCATTCCTATAGTTAGGGTGTATGACTGTCACCGGTCCCGGAACCCTGAGTGAAACCCTAGACCCCGAACATATAACGGGAAGACTGAGCATTCTCACCGGTTATCTATTCTGATTATCTGTCTCACCGAATATACAGTCCAGGTGATATATTCAGCTTTCAGCAAGCTCTGCAAGCGGAGTATGGGCGACCTGGTCCACTGCAGACTTTAATGAAGGCAATCCAGGAGGCTCCGCATCAACGCACTCGTGGCTTCTGCGTGGTGGGAGAGGTCTTGTGGAGGGTTAGCGCAGGACGCTATCAGTTGGTACTGGGAGAAGATTCACCGCTTCGCGAGGTAGTGCTGCAAGAAGCGCACGCGTCTGTTTCAGCTGGACACGCGGGAAGGGACAAAACTCTGGAACGGGTACTGCGACGCTTCTGGTGGAAAGGAGCCGCTGAAGATGTGGGACGCTGGGTTTCCTCTTGCGCTATTTGTCAAGCGGTGCGACCGAGGAATTCTTATCCGGATGGATTGCTGAACCCCCACACCATTCCTACGCGCCCTGCTCCGTCAGCGCAACCATGCTCGGGTCACACCCCCTCCAATGCACCCACCTACCACAGTCTACATCAACAACCTTTTGCACTAGAATTAGGGGTGTCCCGAGCCTTCATGTGGCAAGGCGCGGTTATCCCACATCCCACCTGATGTCCCGCTTCGACATCCCCACCATGCATCTTGCCTTGGGCATCGAGCTACACGCCGCTACAACACGCCAACTGCACCCTACATGTCGTCCCACCAATTCTGGGGGGTGGACCGTCATAGAGATATTGAGCTGATTTTGACATACGTTGATATGGTTTTCAAATAAATTTATTTTTTTGACATGTCAATAAGAATAACATGTCCCCTTTTTCACATACTAGTGACTCCCCTTCGGCTTGGTAAACAAAAGGCGGTAATCTTAAATCTAATCGTACTGCTAATGGTGTCACGAGCAACCGAACGAGGTATCGTAACATGGCTTCGCTCCGCTCCGCCTTTAGTTTGGAAGCATATCCGTATCGCAATCTCGAATCTGTGTACAGTATGGAGTGACACAGTAGTATCATGCTCAATGCTGTATGACAATGAGTATCGTCATCGTCAACCTCTACGTGTATCGTCTTTGTGCAGTTTGAGCACGAGGTCACTCATAGGTGAACAGGAACTGCAAGAGGGGCGAAGAAGGAATTGAAAATAATTCTGTTTCCCCCACTTGTGGTGTCATTTGTTGTTTAGTTTGTGTAACGTGGAAAATTCTCTCGGAAGAAACTCTCTTAAAAATTGAGAGGAATATGCGAACTCCACTCAGGAGTATCGTGAGAGACCTTTGTGATGTCTAGCTGAAAAGTTAACCTTAAACAGCTCTCCAGAGCTTTCGAAATGGCAACCTCTCGGCCACGTTCGCACTCTTCCTCTCCATGAACGGAGTCGACTGTGATCTTAATGTCCAGTTTTCGTGCGGGACCTTGCACTCGCTGCTCGTGAATTTAGGTTTCGCAGTTTGAAAGTTGAACTAGTCGAATATCTGTTGTTGAATAAAGTGGACATATAAGTGGTTACAATATGCAAGACCGGGACCGAGAGTTATTGCAAAGGTTTGAGGTGCAGAAATTTCTGGGGAAGGGGAGTTATGGCTCTGTGTACGTAACCCTCTGGCAGCCCTTTGTCCCCGTCACGGAAAGCTGAGTAATTTTATTGGAACACCTGATGCTTAAATATTGGCGTCACAGCGCTTGATGATGCTCAAACGAAACTATCGTATATTTGTCGCTGACCGCACAGAATCAGTCGCACTTGTGTAGTTGCACTCACACGGTTCCTACCTCAGGTATCGCGTGCGCCGATTGTCAGACGGGAAAATTTATGCTCTCAAGGAAACAAACGTGAAGCAAATGTCACAGGTGTTCTCCGCTCTCCTTCAGATAAAGCGCGCCGTATTTGACGCGAGTTTGTTGCTGCTCGCAGAGTAGTTTTTTTGTACTCCAAGCTATTCTTAGCTAGTCAGGAGGTGCCTGAATGTCGTTGCTGGCACCATCCGAGTGCACCTTCGTGTGATTCGAGTTCTGAATAATCAACCCCAAATTCGTACTATTGTTCCGTGTTATTGAGATTTTCAGAGGGGGAACTGTTCGAATGTGTCTCTCAGCAAGACCGTGCTGACGCTGTCAACGAGATTCGCCTTCTCGCGTCGGTGCGGCACGAACACGTGGTAGGTTGCCTTTTAATTTTGCACGAAGTGTAAAACGCGCCAGTTGTAACACTATTGTGCTATGTAAGCGAATTGAGGATCACTTAGTTTGACGCTACTTTTCTATAGCTTCCGACGTGTGAGTGGCTCTTTTCGTTTCCCTGTTCAGGAGAAAGTTTTGTAATTCACAGTATACTTTATACGGTCGGTTTATGGTTTTTCAGGTGAACTACCACGAAGCATTTGTCGATGGCAACCGTCTCTGCATTGTTATGGAATACGCACCTAACGGAGATATCGCGAAGGCCATTAAGTGAGTCAACAGCGAGCGTCTATCACCCATTTGTAGCGTATCCATTTGCGAAGCGCCTTCCGGAAACCTGGATATGGGCACGCGCCATAGCGTGCATAGCGCCCGCAGGTTTTGGCTGATAAATTTTCTAGTTCACTGTGTGCGTATGCGTATGCGTAGAACTATATGCGGTGGTTGTGCCTTCGGGTGCTCCTCCGGTCTCTCAGTGTGCCTAACTCCTTATGAGAAACTCGAGTGGGATCAGCCTGTGCTGTAAAATTTCATATCCTAGGTTTACGTCAGGGCGTGCACCTCACCCTACATTATTTTTACGTTTGGCGCTGCCGATATGGACTGGAGCTTCTTTGTCTGGCAAGAAGCTGCTGAGCAGTGGGCGGGTCCACAGGGGGGGTCCTTGCCTGCCTGGGACGATGTTAATCGCAAAATAAGCAGTCTCTAAGATTCTCTGGGGCCTCAACCGCAGGAAGAGGCAGCAACAAGGCAAATTTTTCTCAGAGGACTCGATATGGAGCTATTTAATACAGGTGGCGTCCGGGCTTCAAGCGCTACACGCCCAACGCATACTGCATAGGTATGGTGCCAAACTCCGACTGCCAAACTGCACGAGGCTGTTCCCGCGCCGTGCACGGGTGACGGCTGTACTATCGCAATTCCACCTTACACATTTTCCCCTCCACGTTATCTGAGCGCAATCTGAGAGTGCGCCATCGGCCAGCTTGCGACCGGGCGAACTTCGCTCAAGCTGGCCACAACGCAGCCTGGCAGCTGAGCTGCTTCCTGACAGTGTATCGGAGTACCTGAGCATGCTTACGTGTAGCGCGGGCCCCGCAGGGACATCAAGGCGGCAAACGTGCTGCGTTGTGAGGGCGACAAGGTTAAGATAGGCGATTTGGGAGTGGCGAAGCTCCTCAAGGGGCAGATGACGAAGACTCAGATCGGCACGCCGCATTACATGCCCCCGGAGGTGTGCCCATCGCCGACTCGCCTCAAGCGGCGGTTCGATACTCTCGGGGCGGTGGCAAGCGTGCTGTGGGACGCCTGGCATTTGCATTCATCCGTCGAGTGACGTGGCAAATCCGGCTTTTGGAGGAGGTATTTCTCACCCCCTCGGAAGTGCGAGGTCGTGCTTTTCTGCTTGCTGCCAAGACCATGCAAACAAGACCTAGTGAGGCTCGTCATCGGAGGGCACGCCAGGGAACTCTGCCGTTTCCTGCGCATCCCACGCCACTCGTCTTATCTGATCACGTTTTTCGTGACATCTCTGACCGTTCGCTTGTCAAAGTCACCTTACTGAAACTGAGCAAAGCTGCAGTCTCAGTGCGATTCCTTTAATTTATGTGAGAGGGACCTTGTGCTCTATAATTTCAAGCGGGGGTTGGCTCACACTTATGCTTCCACGCGAGTTGGCGACTTCGTTCGAAGGAGGTTGCGTATCTGTGACCCCCCTGCGAAAGGGGTTTGGGTTTTGGTTTGAGACTCCTTGCAAGGAAAACTTCTGCGGTGCAGGTTTGGAAGAATAGGCCGTACTCGTTCTCGAGCGACACTTGGGCACTCGGGTGCCTACTGTACGAGATGGCCACCTTCACTGTTCCCTTCGAGGCGCGCTCCCTCGAGGAGCTGCGATATCGGGTGCGCCCCCTCGAAAGCAGCTCGGCCGCCAACCGCGGTGCTCGCTGCAATATTCGTGTTTCCTTTCTCGCGCAGATGAGCCCGCGTGGCGACAAAATACAGTGCTCACTGTGGTCCTTAGATTCGCCCCTTTTGTGCACTTGAGCCCAAGTGGCGGCTCACCAGTCACCACAGAGCTTGCGTCCCTCTTGACGAAGTTCAAACCTGAATCCCTTAATCCATCCGCACCGTTCACGTTCACGACCCTCTGCTTTTGTGAGTAAGCGGGCAGGCCAATTAATATATCTCCCGGCTGAGCATAACATCCGTTCTTGGTTTTAGCTTGGGAGCGCGAAAAAGTCACACTCAGCCTGGTGACCGCGCGCGGCCTCGGCGTCGTGCGCTCATCCACGAGCCTTGTGTTCCTCGGAGGAGTTGTTCCGACCCCCTTCCTAGCTCCGACAAAGTTCTTTTCCTACTTTCCTACTCTCAGCCTGGCATGCGATGTCGAGCCTGAGCCCTCCCTCGCGGGAGAGTGCATGCCTCGTTCGCCCTCCTGGGCACACGTGTGGCATCTGGCGCTGCTCAGGCAGCTCTCTGCCTGCAGGTGCTCCGCGGGAAATACAACCCGCTGCCCGAGACGTACAGCCAGGACCTGCACCACTTGGTGCGGGTGATGCTGGACCCGGAGCCCTCACATCGCCCTTCGATCACGCAAGTCATGGAGCTGCCTGCGGTGAGTAGCTCCCCTTCCCGCCTCGAGGGTCCCTCTTGCTGCCAGCCTGTCACCTCGCGCTCGGAGCGCAAGGGACTCTCCAGAGGCCGAGCTGCTTGTTCTAAAAGCGGCCCTCGTCGCAGGTGAAGTCGAGGCTTGACCTCGTGGACAAGGGGCGCACCCCACCGAGCACTGCTGCCTCCGTGCTCCTGGAGACCATTAAAGTGCCCAGGAATCTGCGACTGCTGGGAAAGCGACTGCCGGAGCCGCGGTACCCGGGCGAGGTGGTGGATGACGGGGTGGCTTCCTGGTGCGAGCCGGTGTCTCTGTATGCGCTGTATGCCGAAACGAAAGTCGTCCATTTCATGAGCAGCACGGTGGCACGGGGCTCCGCCGGGTTTCTTCTCGAGCTTTTCACTGGCTGTTGCAGCTGTGCATAGAGTTTTTGTGCCGAGAGGGTAGGCTCTGATGTTGGTGAATTAAAAGCGGGTGCGGGCAAAGTCTTGACTTGAGCGTGCCCCATGCAAAGTCTCCCGTGCGAACCTGTGGTTTGTTGAGAGCTGGCGATCATGAACCCTTTAGGTATTAAGCTGTCTGGATTATAACGGAGCCAGTGTGTATCCAGATATGGCTGCCTTCAGTTCTTGCGGCTTGTTGAGTGGCGATGCTCCTGGGGTACGAGGCGCCTCGCTTTTCAGGCCTCCCCCCGGTCCCCCCGGCACCCGTCTACCCGTGATCGCCTCGGCGGCCTCCACAAGTGCCTCCTCGCCTTCCCACCTCGGCCGTCCGATGGGTTTCAGCAAGGCCGACCCATTAAAACTGCCTCGCATCGGAGGCGAAGAGCCGCCGTCCTCCAAGGTGGAATCCACCCCTGCGCAAACCTTCATCCCTCCTGCTCTCGTTGTCCTGTCTTTGTGTCTTTGCTTCGAATGCGACTACTTCTTCCACCCCCCGTCTCTCTTGCCTTGGAAGTTTTCGGCTCGCCTTGAGGAAGTGGCGGTGGTTAGGTGTCCGCCTGTGTCTGTTGTGCATGGTGAGACCAAGCTCTGAACTTGTGAACCCGTGCCTCTAGATTCTCTCCACGACACTTCCTCCTGGTTTGGCACGTGAAGGAGGAAGTCCACGCTTCAGCCTTGTGAGTTCAAGAGTGTGTCATGCGCGCAGAACTCCGGGGTGCCGCTGCCGGTGATGGGTGCGCACGCGCACTTTGGCAAGCCGGTGGGCCAGGTGCACTATCAGCCGGCTGGTGGCCGCCCTCCCTATGGACACCCCTATGGGCACCAACCCTATGGGAACCCGTACAATGCTCAACAGCCGCCTCAAGCAGTGAAGCCGCCGAGTAACCCCTACAACCATCCGCCCTATGGCAGAGCGCACATGTATGCCAACCCACATGCTGTGCCTAACAGGTGAATATGCCACCTCACTTGGATGAGCCGGCCTTTCCCTTGCTGCAGAGCTCCCCTTTACCCATCAGCCAAGGGCATGAAGCAAGGCTGTGGTCAGCCTGATTCTGAAAAGTATGCTGCTCTGATGCCCGGTTTTTTCAAAGCTGTAGTCTGAGTCCCTGATTCCCACTGCTGTTCTGGCGTGCAGGCAAGGCAAAGGTTTTGCTGGCCAGATGCATCCACAAGCACGGGGGCAGTCGAGGTCGAGGCTTCAAAAAGAGATTTCAGTTCCACCCCAGCGTAGAGGGGTTGCCAAGTATGCTTAAATGCAGGCTGCTGTCCTGTTACCTAAAGGACCACATGATGGCTTTTTGCAGCTCTCATTTTTTGTATGGAGGCTTTGGAGGTTGGAAGAAATGCATTTGGATGTGTAGGTTTGACTGCATTGGCTGAAGCAGGTACAAGTCGTCCAGTCAAATTGTTATGTAGGCTGTAAAACGTAGCAGTGTAGCCTAAGGGTGAGCCCAGTGTGAGGGTGTGTGTTCTTCCATCCATTGTAGGATAGTGCATTGTTCGGTGTTTTTGTGCATTCATGCATGTACATATGTATAATTATTGAATGTTGTTTGGTTGGGATGTTAGTTTATTCATACAGCTTCATATTTATTATTATCATACTGAGCTGTTCATTTTTATACAGTGGATGGGAACAGGCGGGTGAGGAAACTATCACTACCAATCCATGCTACACTACAGACTTGAAAAACAGTATTGAAACTCCATTAAAGCTAAATGCACACTACCAGTCCTGGGCCCCCCCGAGAGGGTTTTGTATCTTGCTATATGATCTGATGGTACACAAAAAGAGATAGTAGACGTGCAGGTGGGGGGAAATCAATCTCACTGGTCCATTGAGAAAAGTTTTTTGGGTGATTTGCTCGCATCTTGTTGTGGGCACACCGCTGTGTGGAAAGTAACATATTATATTAACGCTTTACTCTTAAGCAGTCCTGCGCTGTGGTATAGGACTACTAAATAAAAAGCCACCAGTCTGAGCGATCGCTCATCCTAATGAACTAAGACAGGTAGACTAACTATGCCAGATTCTGTTAGCTGTGTCATCTGGTAGCTGCATGTCAGTAATAAATGATTCGGAAATATTTTACGTTGTACACAATCTTTTATACTGTATATAAAATTTACCATCACATAGCTTTCTACAAGTATACATTTACGTCATATTCATATACCGAAGGTAGACCTCAGTGCTAGTGGTTGTGCGACATGCCCGAGATGTCGTCATGATGCGTTTGCCCACTTATTTCACATTTATCCTCTTGTCGGGGAGAACATAATAGTGCGGACAATATTCACGATGGATTCAGATTCTGTTGAGCCCCCTGATCCGTGTGTTATACCTGATAACGCTTGGGCTTGGCTGCGGGGGCTTGAGCTGGGTGATATGTTTGCTTGTCCATTCTCATCAGCGCGATATGTTCCTCGGCATGCTCGTCGACAATTTGCAGATGTTCTGGCTTGGATTTTATCCGGACTCTCCGAGGGTCAGAGAACTTTTGGAGACTTATGGGGGTGAGCACACGTTTGTTGATTTCTCCGCTTCACGGGCTTAGGCGTAAAGCCACTTTGCCCGCGGAGATAGTTCGGGAAAGGTGTGAGCGGTTTTGGGACGGTGAATGGGAAGCCTTTTTCTGAAACTCGCCCTCTTGCTGCCTATTGGCCAACCGCAGTCTCTCGGGAGAGAGAGAGTTGGCAGATGTGATGGAACTTATCAAAGCGGGCCAGTTCTCCAACGCGATGTCACGACTTGATCCCGCAGCACTAGCTCCATTGAATAATGCCACACTGGAACTTCTTCTTCGGCTGCATCCGGTTGGTTCTGATTTGCCGGAGATGGCTTCTTCTTCTTCTTCTTCTTCTTCTTCTTCTTCTTCGTCTATTGTCTTGAAAGATGGGGCCTTTGAGGAGGAGTTTAACTAGCTCCCAGTGGTTTCAGGCCCCGGGCTCTCTCAGCTTCGGTTTGAACATCTTCGTGCAGTTGGAGCCGCCACTAATGCAGACGGCAAACGAGCTGTTAAACATGCATGTCAAGAGATTGTGGCTAATCGGGTGCCAGATTCGATTCGTCCTTGGCTGGCGTGGGCTCGCTTGCTTGCACTTCTAAAGCCAAGTGGTGGTGTTCGGCCAATTTCGTGTGGGGAAGCCCTTCGACGCTTGACTGGGAAAGTTGTTTGCCGGCAGATGCGGTCGTCGCGGACAGCATATTTTTGCCCGCCGCCGCGTCCTGGGGCGCGCTCTTCAGCGATGCAACTTGGAGTGGGAGTACCCGGAGGTGCTGAGATATGTGTCCATACAGTACAAGCATTGATGGAAGCACATCCCGATTGCGCGCTCCTGGAAGTTGACGCCCGGGATGCCTTCAACTCGGTTTCTCGGCGTTCAGTTTTTGAGGCAGTGGCTGCTCACTTTCCTGAGTGACGGAGTGACAGAATGTTGTTATCGGCAGGCAGCCAACCTTGGGTGGAGGTGGAGGATGGTAAATATCACTGGCTGTCACCCGAGGAGGGGACACAGCAAGGAGACCCGTTGTGACCTTTCTTTTTTGCAACTGACCTTTACAGCATGTGCTTGAGGCAACCTTAGAAGCACATCCTGATGTGGTTGTTACTGCATTCCTGGAGAACGTTCGGTTGATTGGTCCTCCTGAGCTGGTACGGGCTGCTTATGCCACACTTCGGCAGGGCATGTTTGACATTGGGCTGGATCTCAACGTGCTCATGAAAAGCAAGATTTTCTCCCCCTCTGGAGAATGCCCCGAATTTTCAGATGTTGTTTGTCGATGACAACGACGTTCCTATCTCAGGAGCTGCTTTGGCCTCGGAGGGGACTAAGGTGCTGGAAGTACCTGTTGGAGTTGATGCTTTCGTGTCCGAGCGGAATGCGGTATGGTGGCGGTCTCAGCAACGTCGGTCCTTCCGCTGCTGGAGAAGCTGAATGATCCCCATCAAGCGAAAATATTGTTGTTGCGTTTCTGTGTCCATCGGAAAATTTTGCATTTGATGCGTGGTGTGCGTCCCGATCTTTTTGAATCGGGTGCTTTATACTTCGACGAAGCGGTGCAGCGCCGCTTGCGGCAGATCCTGGGAATCCCGCTGCGGTTGAACGAGGAGTTGGTGGCCGTCAGTCAAGTTCCCACGGCCTGGGGGGGGGTCTCTCATCCCAACGGCTGCCATTGGCGGGTGGGTAGGTTCTTGGGCTCGGTGTGGGCTCGTATGCGGCTTAGGGTGCTAGCCTTGGAGGAGTGCTGCCTCCCTAGTCTTTATTTGCAGTCACGGGGAAGATTTGGCGGCGGGGAGGTTGGAACAAAGCCTCCATTCCTCACTACATGCGCTTGGCACTTCGCGCAACCGAGCAGTGGTTGAGGCCCGGAGAGATGATCATCCCTTCCCGTCAGTGGGTTGGTCCGAGTTGGATGCAGAGCTTGGGTGGGGTCTCTTTGCGCAGCCCAACATTAAGTTGCAGAAGGACCTTTCTGCGGTCTTTAACGGATCTGACTGGTTTGAAATATTTTGACCAAGCTGCGCCTGCCTCTCGAGCTCGGTTGCTTTCCCTTTCTCAACGTGGCACCACTGCTCACTTGGCAGCCATCCCTGCGTCGCCTTCTTTTCGGCTTCCACCCACTCAGGCAGTTGTCGCCTTGGCTTTGCAATTGGGTGCCCCGCGATGCCTATTCTAGCTGGTGTGCATACATGTGTATGTGGTGCTTCTATTGACCCCTTTGGCTACCACTACCTTGTCTGTAACCGGCGTGGATGGGTTATCACAGCACATCATGCCGCCCGTAATGTGTTGGCATCTATGCCGAAGCACGTTTTTGATCCAGCCTTTGTCATCGTGGAGGATCGCAATCGTCATGGGTATTCGCCTGATTGGAAGCCCGACATCACAGTGCTCAACCATGATGGACGAGGCATACATATCATGATTGACGTGAACCTTGCATTCCCTTGTTGTGCCTCTCGTATGTAGCGACAGGGCTGCTCGGGAGCCGCTGCGGGCTGCGGCGGTACATGAGCGAACCAAGAGCGGGGCTTTGTACGGACCAATCTGGCCTCACACGCTTTTGCCTTTTGCGATGGAGTCTTTTGGAGGTTTGGGGAAATCGGCGCGGAAGTTCTTCGATAGTTGTGTACAGCGCAGGCAAGACCGATTGTTTCAGGAGGAGGAGGAGGGTGCAACATGGAACACGCGGAGCTTTTCGGCCTACTGGTTGCAGCGGATAGTGGTTGCCTTGCACGGCTCGCAGGGCTACGGAAATGCTTGCAGGGCTAGTCATGATTATCAACATGGGTGAACGCTGGCACGATCGGACGAATTTGGATGATATTTTTCTTGGTATTTGTTTTGGCATTTGAATGAGTTTGTCTGTTGCTGTGCCTTTGACATTATTTCAATTGTGAGATGTGAACCTTACAATGCAGTTTGTGATACCTCTTAATTGGGATAAGTTTACATCGGGGGCCGACATTTCATTTAAATCCACATCGGGGGCAGACACTTCATTTTAATCCACATCGGGGGTAGACATGTCATTTTAATCTACATCGGGGGCTGAAATCTCATTTTAATCCACATCGGGGGCTGACATCTCATTTTAATCCACATCGGGTGTAGACATCTCATTTTAATCCACATCGAGGATATGCATTACATTCAACGTAAGGATATAATGTAAACGAAACATAACTATGCAAATCCAACCGGTAGATATGTAAATCATATTGCGATGAAATCATCTACCGGTTGGATTTGCGAAATAATGTTTTTTGAGCGTCCAGCAGTGAAAAACTGTTTTATTTCGCCAAACAAGACAGTCTTTCATCGTTTGCGGCACCAAAAACATTATTTCGCAAATCCAACCGGTAGATATGCTCATCGTAATACGAGTTACATATCTACCGGCTGGATTTGCGTAGTTACGTTTCGTTTACATTATATCGTTGCGTGCGTCTTCTGTCTTCGCATGCTATGAAATGTCAACCCCCGATGTGGATTAAAATGAGATGTCTACACCCGATGTGAAATGTTTAGGCTTGTCAGCCCCCGATGTGGATTAAAATGAAGTGTGCAAATGTCCCCGATGTGGATTAAAAATGAAGTGTCCGCCTGATGTGGATTAAAATGAGATGTCGGCCCCCGATATGGATTTAAATGAAATGTCGGCCTCCGATGTAAACTTATCCCTTATATTTAACATACCGAAGGAGATCTACACAAAAAGTAGACGAAACGCGACTGCCTGATACGGAGAAACGGAAGATGCCACGACCCGATCAGTCTATGGCGCGTCACGAAACATAACCAGATCGTCAAGTATGGTGGACGGTCGTCACTGAATCAGCCGATCCTTAATACTGTGTAACGCGTGTTATCGATCATGTTACAGTGAGGACGTTTCCCATCTTCCAACTTGTCATCCCATACCAACGTCCGTGTAAGTACAATTCATGACACTTTCCATATTTGAAATAAGAATATTAAAAATCTATAGACCCCATACTATATACAACGTTGTATATATATATAAATTCTGATCTGACAGTGCCATTCCCCTTTAAAAGGGCTGTGGAAGTATTAGTTCACTTTTTTTTTATTGGCCTTGCGTGATTGGTCGATTTCCATCCTACACTCTATATCCATTTTGGCGAGAAATCGACCAATCACAAGGCCAGTTTTTTTAAAAAAAGCGAACCAGTACTTTCATAGGCCTGTTGACAGGGAATGACACTGTCATGTCAGAATTTTTAGAAATAACTTTTTATGGGGATTTATATATATATTTAAGATTATCCTTTTAAATGTGGAAAGCGCTATGAAATAATTTAAGTACTGTACAGCAAATCCGATCTGAAATACTTATTCGCAACCGGGAAAAGTATCGGTTAGGGATCTATTGACGTGAAATATGTTAGATATGGGAGCATAATCCTTTGGCTGATTCAGTGACGACCGCCCACCATAGTCAAGTCCGAGATATACAACGACATTTCCGCATCCTCCTTCGTTGCGGTGATTGAGAATGAGGAGCACCCGGCCATGGACGAGTACATGGCTTACTGCCGGCCGATGTCCGTACAGGATTGTACGCGGGACGGACGAGGGGAGGTCGCATTCGACACCTTCAAGAATATCACCACTGTCACGCCTCCGCCATCGCCGTCACTGTCGACATCGAATATCGAGTCGGTGGTGTCTGACGCATTGCGCCATGGCGGCCCGCCGTCTCAGAGCCCTCGAGCAGCACGTGGCCGACGCACCAGTCCTTCGCCGATAAGATTTCAGCTTCTGGTCAATTCACCGTCACCGCCGGCGACCCCGACTCGCCTTTGAACTTCAACTTCATGGGCGGCAACAACGACGCCATCAGCATGGGCGGCAACACACTCCGACAACAAGATTAGCAGCGATGACACCGCCGCCGACGGGATGCAGAAGTCGGTGGTGCTGAGGCACCAGCCATTTTTCAACCCTCCTCCGCCCTTGCATTACCCGCTTCGGTAGGCCGATGATGCTTGTAGCACTACTTGCAGTGTGTTTTTGCTTTTGCGCCACCGCGCACGCGCGCACCCGATCCCCGCCGTTCATGGCTGCGGCGGCTTTACGAATGATGGCGCCTGCAACGATCAAGAAGTCGGTGATGTTGTTTGCACCACTTTGATGGGCACGATGACACCGATTTTGATCTGCGTGGACACCTCCATTCGAGATTTCATATTTATTCACTCGGTCATTTTCTCTGACGCTTGATTTACCAGCTCATGAGCATCTTGGATTTGGACGCCTCTGGACACTCCGCCGTGCCAATATTGCGGCTGGTGACTTTACTAGTGGCTAGAGTAGCTTTGCCGTGCCTACACCGCACCCTTGCCCTGTTGTTGTATGTGCAGAAGGGCCACACGATGGGCTAGTTTTAGGGTTTTAACATTTTGTATCTCAGAATCGCGCAGTAGGTTGAGTTAGCCTCCTGTCGGGACAGCCCTGCCACCATGGATATGCCTCCATGTAGTTCTAACTTTTCCAAGAAGCTGATTACAGTAGGTGTTATTTGTCTCCGATTAGCTTATAGTGTAGGGAAGAAGGCTTACCGTGGCAGGCCGGCCCGGGGTCGTTTGAAGTTATCCCGGGCCGGTTGCGGGCCGTTCGATTGCTGGATGCGAGCCGTCTCTCAGGGGTCCCGATTATGAAAACTTCTGCGAAAATTTGGCGATTTTTATGATATTCTCATACTCAATATCAAAATTTTGCGCCTGTGGCCAGTAGTTCCGGCAGTTGGTGGGAGACTTACGATGAAAAGTTCAGGGGGTGAACGTCACGGCAGAAATTATACAACCATCACAAGATTTTCTCTTGGAAATATATAAATCTACTTTCTAGTGGAGCGACCCTGAACATTTCGCCTTTCGGCCGCGCTTTGGCGGGTGTTAAATAACGCCCTTGGGGACGTGTTAAAACACAGCCTAGTGGGCGCATGGTGTGATTCTAGCGCAGTATTTTATTTTATTTGGTCTCTATATTTCGTTTCAGTATGTCCACGCCATGTTGCAGGCCGTTCTTGAAGAGATCCACGCCCGCGCTTGGAACGCTTTTTGGCTTTGGGAAGTTTCGACGACATGGCGCTCTTCGATTTTCTTAGAGTAGAATAGTCCTTTATTTCCATTATCTTATATGGTAACATGACATTTTTGTAGCTACGCTTAAACAAACGCGTTTGCACTCGAGCTTTCTCTCCTTTACAAAATCACAGATCGGCAGACCCTTTGCAAGCGTGAAAAACGCTATTCTAACGGCGTTTTGGACTTTACCGGCGTTCTCCTCGCGGAAAACCACCACATGATGATATTTACATCACTTCATTTGGTCAAATTTTCGAAAAGATGGAGGCACACTTGGCAACCCTATCTTTTTGGCGACAGTTTTTGTCAGCTTGCAATTCGTTCGTGGCATTAGCTCAAACAGAGCGCCAAACCTGCGGTTTGGGGATCTCGGTGAAAACCCGAGATGCCACACAATAGAAGAGTGTTTCTTTACACTCATTGACTTACCCTCTCCTTTTTGAAAGATTCGCAGGTTTTCAGGCCCTTCCATAGCGGGAAAACCGCTATTTTCACAACTATTTGGACTTTACGAGCGTTCTCCTCGCGGAAAACTACCCTTAGAGTACCTCTAGTTCGTTTGGTTTGAGTATTTTTTCGAAAAGATGGAGGCACTCTTGGCAACCCTATCTTTTTGGCGACAGTTTTTTCAGCTTGCAAATCGTTCGTGGCATTAGCTCAAACAGAGCGTCAAACCTGCGGTTTGGAGATCTCGGTTGAAACCCGAGATGCCACACAATAGAAGCTTGTTTTTTCACGCGTTGTACTAACCCCCTCCTTTTTGAAAGATTCGCAGGTTTTCATACCCTTTAATAGCGGAAACCCCGCTATTCAAAGGACTATTTCGACCTCACGAGCGTCCTCCTCGAGAAAATTCACGTGGAGTAGACCCCATGTTTGTTTGATCTGAGTATCTCTTCGAAAAGATTGGGGAACACTTGGCAACCCTATCTTTTTGGCGACAGAATTTTTCAGTTTGCATTGCGATAGTGGCATTAGCTCAAACAGAGCGCCAAACCTGCGGTTTGGAGATCTCGATAAAAACCCGGGATGCCACACAATAAAGGTGTGCTTTCTATCTTCTTTCCACCCTCTTTGTTTGGACGTCCGATCTTTCCTTTTCTTTAGGCTTGGAGTTCTAACCGTTTCGTTCTTGCGTGGTCCATGTAGGAAAAATACGTTTCGAGTTTCCATCATCTGTCTCTTCTACAAAGGTATGTTTCTTTTTACCAAAGAATGATCCTTGAACTGTTTGTTAAGGCCCTCAACAACTTATTAAGGCATTGAACCTTTATACAGGGGCTGTACTTTTATACAGCCCCTGAACTTTTATTCAGGGCCTGAAGAAAAAGCTCAACCCAGGCATTGAGCATGAGGGTAGGGCTGCGGCTCATGAGGCGGGGTGCAGGAGGGCTGCGGCGCATGGGGCGGGGGTGCAGAAGGGGGTAGAGCGCGGTGCAGACAGGAGGTGGAGCGCGATCGGGAAGGATGTGAGGCAACCAGGCGGTGGGGCGCTTTGCTCTTGAGGCAGGGGGGAAGCGCAGATCGCGGCAAAGGGGTGGAGCCTTTGTGCGGAAGGCGAGGCGGAGCGCAATGTGAGGGCACCGTGGACACACACGCATGCGGGGGCACCGTGGACACACACGCATGCAGAAGGGCACGATTGGGCAACACACGCATTTGAAGGGGCACCGTGGTCACGCCGCCGACACACGGCTCATATCACTCCGGCGCCCCTCTGCCCCCATCACTCGGCACGACCATTGCCATCCTCGGCACCCTACGCCGTGACTCCCGGCGCGACAGGCTCATATCACTCCGGCGCCCTACGCCCCCATCACTCCGGCGCGACGGCGGCTCATATCACTCCGGCGCCCTACGCGCCCTGACACTCGGCCTGACACGGCTCATATCACTCCGGCGCAACACGACTCATATCCTCCCGGCGCCCCTACTGCCCCGCCAATCCGGTAGAAACAGGCTCATATCACTCCCGGCGCCCCTGCTGCCCCCATCCTCCCGGCCTGACCGGCTCATATCACTCGGCGCCCCTGCCCGCCCCATCACTCAGGCGGCCTTGCAGGCTCATATCCCTCAGGCGCGCCCTGCGCGCCCGGCCTCCCGTGCTGATACGGCTCATATCACTCGGTACCAACACAGCTCATATCCTCCGGCGCCCCTGCTTTATCAATCCGACGCGACCACCGGCTCATATCACTCCGGCGCCTCTGTCTGACACTCGGCCGCGACACGACTCATATCACTCCGGCGCCCCTCCAGGCCTAATCCATCCGGCTGACATAGCTCGTATCCTCCGGCGCAACACGGCTCATACAGTAATCACTCGGTAATAAGAAAACCGGAGATTTGGGACCAGCCAGCAATATTCGCCAACTTGGATACCCCCCCCTCTCCCGCCAGCGCCAGCGTCCTATGAAAATCGTAAGAATAGTGGGTCATGTTTCAATCAGCCAGCGATTTTCTTAAAATTTCAGTGATAAACCCGTGAAAATGCGACATTTTGAAAAAATTCCGCCTGCGGCGCACCAATAAGAAATATGGCGCCAGCGCCCATATTTCTTATCACCCCATATTTCATAGCTCAAAAAAGCCAGCCAGCAATATTCACCAAATCGGGT
>LGRX02001982.1:0-16696 GCA_001247695.2 Cymbomonas tetramitiformis
AATTACACAACGGGCCCCGAAATTTTCGAAAATACACTTTAGTCTCCTTTTGTGAAAAAATGCACCGACACCTCCCCGAAAAAGTCAAAATGCAAATCAGGTGACAAACAACAAGTGAAAAAAAGAAGGACGCGTCCTTCTTTCGGAATATCAATATCACCGCACTCCACTCCCCGACAAGCAAGTGAAATTACACAACGGGCCCCGAATCTTTTGAAAATACACTTTAGTCTCCTTTTGTGAAAAAATGCACCGACAACTCCCCGAAAAAGTCAAAATGCAAATCAGGTGAAAAATACCAAGTGAAAATAAAAGGAACTTTCCCTTTTCCAGAATAAGTATGTCTCACAGAAAATATAACAATGGCAACCCTTGTCACCATTGACAGCTAATAAGAAACTGATATTGAGATAATAAGAAGTCCGTGCTAATTATTTTTGAAACATATAATTATTGTCATCGATGACGATATTTCTAGGTGCTGAAAAAAAAATTGTTTTATACTTTATTTATAAAGTAGAAAAAATTGTCATCGATGACGATATTTTCGACTATATCGAAATATCGTCATCGAGCTTTCGTGACTTCATGATTATGCTTTCGGTGACGATACTTTCGGTTGTTGTGCGGCCGTGGATGTACAGCGGCCACAGTCACTTGTAACCAGTTCCAGGTGTTAAACTGTATTCTCGCTCTGTAAAACTCAACATCGTCCGCTTCCGATTGTAAACGCGCACGTGTCCAAAGCACATTAATTACCTCTGGGTACACCTCAACTACCTCTGGCTGTTCGTCAGTCATTTCTTAGGGTAATTGCCACAAAGGTTATTTCGCAAAGACCCGTACCGAGTTCGCCTTTTCTATTTATGAACAAAAGCTAACAGTATTCTATTTATGAACAAAAGCTGACCGTACTCAAACCGCGCGATCGCGGTGTCGAGTCTCTGCGCGCGGTCTCGGCGACGAGCATTGGCTGCGGGAAAAGTTCCTGGTTGCCGAAATATTTTTTGTCACACTAATTATTATTCAAGAAGCAAATTTTTTTCTTGCATAAGTTAAAAATTATACTAGGACCTCCCCCGTCATCGATGACAACAGACCATGCAGGTCAAAGTGGCAACAACATGTCGTCATCGATGACGATATTCTCAGGCTTTTTTTGAACAGAAAGTATATATATTTGTGTAAAGACCTCTCGCGTATTCGTCTCCGATGTCAACAATATTACAGATTTCAGTTCAGGTTTTTTGCTAAACAAAGCTCAAACCACCACTCTTCAAGCGAATCTCTTGAGTTACGTCCACGTCCTCTTGTGCTACTATATTGCGATCGCGCGGTGGCCTTTCAACCTTGAACCAAAGAGGTAAAAGACAATATACACATTTCTTCACAGGGCAAAACTGTATCTTTTGCGTCACCCATGTTGAAGTCCAGTTAAGTTTCTTTTTACCCATGACAACAACACGGGGACGATGAGGAGGAAGTATCGGCTGAATGGAGTTTGTGTCTTTCGCTGTCACACAGCCACTCCTTGAGTAGGAAGCCGCACATGTCGCGTTCTGGGAACTCCCGTTCTGGAGTGCGTACTCTCCTTGTTCGAGCTTTTCCTTACGCTTTGCCACCTTCACAACCTCTAAAGCAGTCAGAATCAGTTCCACCTCGTTGTCGGCAAAACCGCTTTGGTAGTAGTACGCATGTCCGGGGAGAAAGCCTGCCTTCATTAAAACGTAGCAGATGTGATAACACCAGTGAACACTATTTTCCCGTGTACGAGTAGTGATCATGTTTTGGAAATACGTACAGCTACAAGAAACTTGCTTGTTCCTTGAGTGACTAAAAGTCACAACACTCTCGGCCATCCTATAACCCCCAACCTTGAAGGTCCGTGCGTGAACTCCGAAGTTTTCGTCGTTCACCCCGAGTATTTGAGTGGGCGCGGGGACTCTCAGAACCGACAGCTTGGCGGGCTCCTTGAATAGCTTGGTGAGTGTGCCGACAAGCTTCTTGTTGCCTTTCGAGATATATCTCACCGTCTTCAGGGTCAGAACGGAGTTACGCAACCCGTCTTTGTCAGGCGAGTGAGTTTGCACAGCCGAAAGAAAGTCGAATAAGAGGTCGGAATCAACTTTTGTGGCGGTTTTCCAATAACTATCCAGCGAGTCATCACTCGGATCAGGATCGACCTTGAAGTTAAAGACTTCCGTCCCTTTCTTAGTAGTTGTACTTTTACACTTCACAATCTTCGGTGTGGGTTCCTGCATCAAACACGTCAAGCTTTCGTCATCGATGACGATTATGCTGAACAAAATATTTTGACATTTTTATCTTTCAAACAAGGAAATATCGTCATCGATGACAATAAGTTGAAGTATTGAAAGTTTATACGGTGCAGATGTAATGTCAACATGTATCCAGTAAAGAAGTCGACAAAAGACATGTCTAATTAAGATTAGTATACGTTGTTCATACCGGTGTGTCCGTCGTTTGCTGGGCGGCTGGTTGACGAGGGACAACGCGGGTTTTGTCGGCACGGTGGTTCCTTCCCTCTTGAACCGCTGGTGGGGAGCGAACGTATATCTCACGGACCTCTTCCATGATGTCTTCAGCCGTCGTCCTTGCCCTTTTCTCGGCTGCTAGGTTTGCCCTGCGCTCTTGATAAAGTTCTTGGACTCGGGACTCACGTCGCACGTACCCGCATTCCCCCATGTGTTTCAGGTGGCTGCTCTGGGCGACAAAGCTGCAAAGCTCCATGCGCACGGACTCAGACACAGTGAGATGTTTTCCGAGGTTCCTATTATCCTGGTTTCCCAGAGCTTCTGCAAGGTTTGCGGTTGGGTCACGAAAGATATGCAGGAGTCTTTCTCCCTCACGGGAGTAAAACTTGAACAATCCATTCAGACTGCTCTGCACGTCCTTACGGGGCTGATCTTCAATGAAGTCCATCAAACGAGCTCGAGCATCTAAAAGCTGTCCCGGTGCCAACTCCTTCCACCAATCGTGCCAGAGCTTGTCGAAGGTTTTTGCGTCGAACTCGTTGTCAATCTTCTTGCAATGAAGACTGACGTCTTTTCCAACGTGAAGGTCGCAGTCGATCTCCAAGGAGTTTCCCTGTGCGTCACGCACACGAAAACCTTTGCGGCTTTCAATGTCGGCAATCAAAAAGTTGTAGTTCATGCGTAAACCATTCCAGGCGCCTCCTGCAGGTGCACTACACTAACATTAATATCTGAAACTTAAACTTTTCTTTGTCATCGATGACGATGTGCAGCCTAGTTTTAATTAAGTGTTGCTGTAAAATAGAAAATAGTTTTGATATCGTCATCGATGACAATAAAATGACAACACAAAAATACACCGAGTACTTTATCATAATTACCTGCTGCGTCACGAACAAAACCCCCTGGTCGAAAATGTATTTGACCTTTGGACTCTGGCCAGTTCTTTGCATCCAGGTATGCCGCAAACTCTTCTGGGTGTTCCTGAGCGTAGATAGCGACGGCGTAATCGACCGCAGCCCACATCGCCCTCTCGTCCATGCCGCGTTCCCCGGCGGATAAGGGGTTGACTACTAGTTTTATCAAGCCGAGTGTTGGAATCACGCAACAGATCTTCTCCGCCACCTTGTCCCTCATTGTTTTGTGCATGCCTTCAGAATAAGCCAGCTGACCTTTGAAAGGTGGCTTCCCGAGGACTCTGTTCATTAATAGCATCACCTTGGCCGGCGACCACGGAATGTCCAAGGGACAGATGAAGTACTGCAAAGGCGGCCTGTGAGAATTACATTTGTTAGTTTCAAATAACAAACATGGAACAACATCGCTATTGATATTGCTATGTTTTGATTGCGTACCTTTCGAACAACAACGCGCGGAGTCCAAGTTCTTGCAAGCGCTGACGCAACTGTCTTATCTCGACATCGGGGTCCTTTGAGGGGACATACGTCGAGCTCTTGCTTCCTCGAATAAGGGCTGTTCCATTTATTGTCGCAGGATATGGCACTTGACCCCCACCACCCCAGCGGACATCATTTCTTCTGACCCCACCTCCCCAGCGGACACTCTCCACTGTTAACTTTAGCAACCCACACCCACCCCACCAGGGACAACACCCGCCGCTGGGACAACACATGACTCCCACCACCCTGGCGGACAAAACGGAACCCCTAACGTACTCCAAAGCCCGAACATCTTGCACCGCCTCTGACACGTTCAATACGTCTTGTAGGGTGGTTGACTCGTGTCCACTCAGCAGTTTGTTCATCACATTGGCGGTTGCAGCCATCTTCAGGTTTTCCAATCGAGCTGCGCCCATCTCGGGGATTGCCTTCAAGACTGCCTCCGCTTCGGTTTCCCCAAGCTCTGCTGGCTTGGTTTTTTGACAAGGTTTGTGCAAGAGTGTTTCCCGATGTGTTTAAACATCAACAAATAGCCTGATCCGGGCTTAAGTTCACCACGGTAAAGCGTGGCGGTAGCGGCACAAGGTTCTATGGATGTAGTTTGTTTGCACTTTGGACATGTCGGTGCCACTTGTACTTGTCTCCCGACTTGCGCCACCTATTGAATTAAAATCTATATTTATTCAAGGAAAATGTTTTGCAAGGAAGTAACAATATTCCTCATCGATGCCAAAACAGTCAAAACATTATAAAACAGTTACTCTCGAAAAATAAACTTGCGAAAGAACTTGCGAAGAATAAACTTGCGAAAAATAAACTTGCGAAGAAACTTGCGAATGTCATCAATGACGATATTTGAAAGTACTATAATTATACAAAGTACAAAAACAGTTTCATACCTTTTCAATGAAGTTTTTGCGAGAACAGGTGTTCCGCTCGGTAAAACAAACTGGCTAAGCTCCCATAAACAGTCCGGCCGAGTGCTTTTATCATGCATCTCGGAAACCCGGATAATACGAAGTAATGACTGACAGTACAGTACTACTGTACTGTCATCCTAGCTACTAGCGGAGTCACGGTTCCGATCAGAGACGGGTCAGGCTAGGGGCTATCAGAGCCCATAATAATAACCCTGAACCTAAAGTCCGGCACACCACCCGGAGCTGTGACCGTAGCCAATAGGGCTAGGCAAGCGGAGCTAACTAAACAGATAACAAACAGCACTTTACTGGAAACAGATATACTTCTAGCTGGGCGCC
This sequence comes from Cymbomonas tetramitiformis, assembly GCA_001247695.2. Classification (NCBI taxonomy): domain Eukaryota; kingdom Viridiplantae; phylum Chlorophyta; class Pyramimonadophyceae; order Pyramimonadales; family Pyramimonadaceae; genus Cymbomonas; species Cymbomonas tetramitiformis. Next base: position 5,155 of record LGRX02001982.1, read on the forward strand.
CGGGGACTTGTCCCGGCACAACCCACCACTGCGGCTAAGGCTAATCACACCTCCAGGATCTGAATCAAGCAGACTCTAGCCACTGTAAAGCTGGTCGGCAGAGCCGAGTTCAGCAGACGGATTCCAATCAAGAAAAGCATCCGAAGTCAATTGAGAAGAGAATTTGCAAGCACTGACACCACCAGACCCAAGTGGGTCAGGCGGATCCCAAAGTGGAGTGGCAAAATCATCAGATTGCAAAGCCGCTGAGGTCGATTGAGAAAAGAACTGTGCCACATCCCGCGGCGGCAATGACGAACCAGCAGTAATAACCACAGGCGGGCAAAGAGAATCCAGTAATGCATCACCGGGATGAACTGTACCGTAGCCGTAGGTGGCTCCGGGCTCAACCAGGCCCCTGACACCACCGCCGACCACGAGGGTCGGCATCGCCGTAGCACTGAATAGAAACGTAGCCACCATGAAAAGAGTGAGCGCAAATTCACCGATGCCAAATGGCCTGGAGCCTCTGGGAACTCCGAACCGCCGAAATGCTGCAGCCGTCGGCGGTGCACCCCCCTCAATTTCAGTCAGGCAGACACCAGGAGGGTAGTCGGAGCCCTCCCCATCATCATCGGAGTCACACACCTCAACAGGCTCAGGGTCAACGTCAAACCAGTCAGGGTGGACAGTGTTGAATGTTTTGAATGAACTGTCAGCAGGAGCCATCGGGCCGAGAGCCAGAGAGGCAGACGGCGGCACAAAGGCGGCACGGTCCGACTTCACGCAAGTCAACCGGCTCATCATGCACAGGTGCAGAGGCCTTCGGCAGCAGCTGCTTGGCAGTGGTCGGCTCAGCGACACCACCAGCAAGCGGACCGCTGACCTCAGCAAATGCAACACGGCCAATGGAAAGATGCTCAGCAGGTGCAGACTCAGCAGAGGCAGCTGCATCCTTGAACTGCTGCAGAGCCGTAGGCTCTGGAGCAAAGGAATGCGCAGACAACTCACAGATTTCGGGTTGCCCCACGAGAGCACACAAGTGCTCCATGGACCCCTCATCCCCAGCGTCGTAGTACCGCTGAAAACGAAGGGCAAGCACGTCGGAGTCATAAGACTCGACGGCTTGGCAGTAGGATGCCGAAATGGATAGTGGGTGAGTGTCCTTGTGAGGACACTCACTCAGCCAATGCTTTGACCCAACGGCGCGGCACTTCTCGTGCCTGCACGTTGGGACAAAGGTGCCAGACCGCTTGTCAAAAGCCACCTCCGAAGAGGCGGAGTGAGCAAGCGGTTGCACTCCAGGTCGGTGGAAGTTGCGCGGAGTGTGCTTCCCAGGGGGCGGCTTGGAGCCACCCCTCTTAAGGGAATCCACATCCCGCTGCAACTTGACCAACTGAGCACTGAGCCGATCAATGGCCGAAGCCAGGCCAGTGTCAGTGGTGCAAGATGCAACAGACATGGGGCGCCCCGCAGTGCGCTTGCCCGAGAGCCGCCCGCAGCGGTACTGCTCGCGCACGCGCGCCTGCAGGGTGAGCAGACTCACAGCCGCACGCTGGTCAGCTCGAGCAAACGAGTCAACCAGCGTGGCGTAAGCCGGTCCAGACAGGGCAGAGAGGAATTGCCTTTTAACAGCGTCTTCGGGCAGCGTCTGCAGACGCTGTGCATCCCGAAGACAACTGTTAAAAAGACGAATGCCAGAGTCAGGGTCATGTTCATCCGAGATTCTCACTTCAAGCAGCTCAGTCAAAGACTCGAATGGAGTCGAATCATCAGCAAGCATACGCACCACCTCGAGGGTGGCACGTTTGCCGTCAGCAGGAACATCGGCCCCAGAAGCCTCTACCCAATTACGGGCAGGAGACCCTGGCGCAGTCAGCAGCAACAGCACAGAGTACAGGAGCTCATTGGCAGCAGGCATGACAGGGACATCAGCAGCAGACAGCTCAAACAGGGGTGCAATTGCCTGTGACTGCAGCGTGAAAAGCTGCTGAATTTCGGAGATCAGCTGTGAAAAAATGTCCGAAGCCGACGATTCACTGCCATGAAATTTTGCCGTTTTGTCTCCCAGAACCTTAGTTGCTGCTGTCTTCGCGCACTGAACATCGAAAGAGTCTTTCCGTAACCGCTGCACGAGCGTCGCAGCCGCAGCCGACTCGTCAGCCGAAGCCAAATGCGGCGTTGTGGGGGTAGCCGAATTCAATGCCCCAACATCATCGAAAATAGTCGCTAACTTACGCGCCCTAGCGCGTGTACGTGGCCTTTGCGGTGTATTCATTTCCAAAATGACGGTGAGATGGGGAGCGTGAGCTAGTGTGTCGGCAGTAGAGAGATCAGTGGACGCAGCGGCCAATTCCTGCAGAAGCCTCAGCAATAAGAACAACATCAAACAGGTCATGAGCCGATTGGCTAAGAGTGGTTGCGACCCACAATACGCGGAATGCCCTCTCCACCGGCCAGGTGAAACGTAAAAAGAAGCCATAGCGAGCGACGATACTGCTGCCGAAAATTGTCTCAAACTGATCTCCACTTCAAGGATAGGCCATACCGCGAAAAGGTCAACTACTGCCTAAGGGGGCGCCCACCCCATCTCTGTGTCAAAACTTAGCCAAACATGGCAACAGCTAGGCATTGTGCCATCAGAATTACTAGGGAAGTGGTGACGCGCATAACCTGCGAGAACAGGTGTTCCGCTCGGTAAAACAAACTGGCTAAGCTCCCATAAACAGTCCGGCCGAGTGCTTTTATCATGCATCTCGGAAACCCGGATAATACGAAGTAATGACTGACAGTACAGTACTACTGTACTGTCATCCTCTAGGTTGTGCATAAACCTTTACCCGGTTTAAACCCGAGGGGGTCATTTCAGGTTTAAACCCAGGTTTAAACCCCCGGAATTCCCCCCCATTGCAAGCCGTTGCCATATACGGCGTGTACGCGCCATACGTGACCTAGCGACGCGACGATGCTACCTGGCCGATAAATAAATCCTACGGCTTACACTCCGTTGGTACAATCGTTTGATCGCGTGCACAGAATCTGTTGTCACTTGTATCGTTGTATGGAATAGGAGACGAGACACGAGATAGAGAGCACGCCGTACGATTACCAAACGGCTACTCGCACGGCTGTTAAAGCGCCAGACTGAATTTCAATATGGCGTCTACCCCTGTTGTATGCTTAACAATGAAAAGACAACATGCACCCTTTGATATGCTTAACAGTGTGAAACTAGACTTAACATTGTGAAACTAGGCTTAACAGTGTGAAACCACAAACCGGTTTAAACCCGAGGGGGTCATTTTAGGTTTAAACCCAGGTTTAAACCCAGGTTTAAACCTAGGGGGGGTAGGGGTTTATCACAACCCAGGTCATCCTAGCTACTAGCGGAGTCACGGTTCCGATCAGAGACGGGTCAGGCTAGGGGCTATCAGAGCCCATAATAATAACCCTGAACCTAAAGTCCAGCAGTTTTTGCCATGTATTTGAAGGAACGGACAAGTCTTATTCTTGCATACTGCCTCTCCAAGGCATTTCACACTTCGAATGTTGACCTTGGCACCCAACTGCTTCCAGTTATCAGTTATTGCCTTGTCGGTCGCTTTATTCGCATGTGACCAAGTACGCGGTGTTTGAAAGAACGGTAGTTTAGTCAATGAAAACCCACGCTTGTCCTGGCTGTCGCTCCTCGCTATTTTTGTTGGAGCAAAATCTGCCATGCCATGGCGATGGAAGTGTCGTCGCGGTATAGTAATGCGAATGCAAAATTCCCAACGAAGCGACTCGGACGATCGCCCCGACTTGATTAATTATCGACGTCCGACGTGGCGCGCTCAGATGGTCGCATTCTCAACATGTACACGCTGCGCATCGGGTCCGCCATGCCACGACGTCGGGGTGGCGTCGCGGCTTCAGACACGCGACTGCGGTGGCGAGGTGGCGATGCCATCGTTAGCGTCTGGCGATCGTCATATGGAAATTTCCACTGCGCCGCCCGTTGGGATTCGCGCTTTGTTGTTGTTGTTGTTGTTGTTGTTGTTGTTGTTGTTGTTGCTGCTGCTGCTGCTGCTGATTAAGTCAGAATGTATGTATGATTTGAATGAATGACAGTTTCCGAATAGGACCACTAGCTCACAGAGCTAGCTCACAAAGCTAGGGAACCTAGCTCACAGAGCTAGGGAACTAGCTCACAGAGCTAGGGAACAGAGCTAGGGAAATGACAGTAATGACAGTTTCCGGATAGGACCACTAGCTCAAAGAGCTATGGAATAAAGGTCAGAGGTTTTGGCCACGGGGTTCCAAAACATAAACTACTAGGCACGGTCGATCTCAAAAAAGAGATCTCCACTAGACCGTAAGATCATGTGTGCGACAGTGCTTTTCTTTTTACATCCCAACATGCCACGCGATGACGCGTGGGTGGCGTCGCGGTAAATGTACGCGACCGATGCAGTGGCACTGTCATCGTTAGCGTCTGGCGATCGTGAGATCGGAAGTTCGTCTGTGTCGCCCGTTGGGATTCGCGCTTTGCTGCTGATGCTGCTGCTGCTGATTAAGCAAGGTAAGGTAATTTCAAGGGGTATAAAGTACTAGTTTATACCCCTTGGGTAATTTGGCCCGGTTCCAAATCATAAGGAGCAGAGGTAAGAGCAGGCGAGGGGTCGAGACTCGAGTTGTCTTGTGCTTGAGCTGCGTTCCACGCGAGGCATTCGATATCCGCGCATTCATCGAGACGCCTCCCTCGCCTGCTCCCTCGCCTGCTCTCTCTCGTCTGACGATCGGATGACGTCTGACTCTCGGTCTCGGGTCTGAGAACTTAAACGTCAGAAAAACGTTTAGAGCTAGACTTAGACATCAGAGCACTCCCTACCCAAACCTATGCGTCTATTCGTTTCTTCGTGTTCTACGAATCAATAGTTCAATACACGCCTTTTGCGTTTCTGAACGCCAGGTTATATGCGGCAATGTATCCAATTCCGAGACACCACCGCGATACTCTTTCGAAATTCAGGTACCCGTTTAAATACAAAACGCGGAACTTCCAAACGTAGTGCGTGTTTTTTTCTCGAACGCGTGTGTTTAAGTCTTATTATTATCACCTTCGCACTATCTGTGTGCACAGATTCGCTGTGCTGGTTACAGTGCATACTTCAGGTAACGCTACCGATACTCGCTTCGGGGCGGATGGGTGAGTTTAAAGATCGTTCCAAAAGCTTCGATGTAACCTCGCTGCACAGTATCAGCATATGCGGAGGAAATGTGTGTTGAAGTATGCTTTTGTATCCATTTTCCAAGAGAAATTTCCTCGAGACCTTGCAGCACCCGTGCCATCTCGAAGCGCACTTCATCTCTCTCCTGTTTGAGCATTTGCCGTGGTTCACTAGTCTAGCCTGGCGAATGCGGCTGGCAGCATATCCTACTACTTCTCAACTTCAGGGCCCCTGGATATCGTTGTTATATTATTGCACCACAATATATTATGGCATTACTTACCTGTCAAACGCCACTCGCAGCCACCGTTGGCGTGAACAGTAATTATGTAGGCGGTTGAGCTGAGCGATCGTGAATGTGGCGTATGGGCTCGCAGGTGCCGCGGTTGCCAGACTTGTTTGAATCATGCTTAACCGAAGACGCTACGGGCAGCTGCATCTTGGGAAAACCCATAGACACAGACGTCACGCACACTGTGACCAAGACCTCGTCAAGACCGCAACACAGCTTCGAGAGTTATGCCATGCAAAGACCTTGTTTTTCTCCTTGGCCGTACTTAAGAGCTTTGGAACTGCCGTCTTGTATACTGTCCTACCTCTATATGCTACCTCAGAAGTCGATATGAGCTATACAGATCTATCCAGTGCCTACTTCTTACTCAACCTCGGCCCGCTGTTGTGTGGGAGCTCGCTGGCGTATTTCTCGAACAACGACATAAGGGTGGCAGTGAGGAGCCACTGCGTGCTCGTCTTGCCATTCGTTGCCCTCGGATTCGCACTCTTGGCGAGCTTTCCTTTCAGCCGCGTCGCTATGTTCACTGCCTTCCTCCCAGTAAGCCTCTTGATGAGTCAAACTCCGCTCCTGGAGATGTACATTCCAGCTCTGGCGCAATACAATTCAAACGAACAAGAGCTATTGGACCGCAACAGCTTGTTGGCGGATATTGTGACGTTCCCAGTGCCTCTTCTGCTCTACACCCTGGGCGAACTCGTATTGGATCGGGTTCTTTTGTGGAGAATGATATGTATTGTACTATCGCTGACGAGTATGGTATCTTCGCTCGCCATGAGTCGCCTACTTGTTCCAATCTATGCGGAAACTAGTGCAACAGCAGAGGTCACGGGCAGCCAAATTCTACAGGACAAACCAGAAACAAGTTGCGGAAGTAATATATCCCTGAATCCAACCTTCAAGAGCACGAACAGCACGTGCGCACGTGAAAGCAACCGCACGTCACCATCCAAGCAAGAAGAATGCTGCGGTGGCCCTTACTCGCCAACAACTGAGGACGTTCAAGGTGAAGGTGTAGGGCCTAACAGGGAAAGTGCTGCCGTCCAGGTTGTGTGCACGTTTCCCTCCACAGCGGATGAGCTACAAGCTGAAGACGGTGCGAAAGCAAGTTGCGCTCTGTGGAGAGAAAGCCGACTCTTTATTGGCATCACTATTTGCGTCCAGTGTCTGTTGAATTTGGCTGCGAATACCCTTTATGCAATACTTCCCCTTTTCTGTGAGGAGGCGAAGCTTGTGAGAATGCCATCAGGTTTTCTCTCAATTTTGTGTACACTGACCTCCTGTGTGCAAGTAATCGCAATTTACTTCTGGCCTCCCGACTACATCCACTGCCTGCAACATCCTTCAAGTGGAGTAGGGTATTCGAGTGGAATCGCTATGGTTTTCTTCTTCATGGCACTATATTCCGTGGACATCTTGGACAATACAAATACGTCACTTGATATATTATTATTGGCTTGTTTCAGTTTATGCTTCCTCGTCTTCGAGATCCTTCAGATGTTGGCCTTTGAGCACCTTAGGAGGACTCTGCGAAAGGTATCACAAAAACAGGATGTGTATGTCGGAACTGTATACATCTCCGATGGAGCAGTACAATTTACCCTCCTAATAGGGGACACGGGTTCATGGCTATTGCTTTCAGTGGCACTTTGGCTTCCTTTTGCAGTTGGTATCTCTTTGAGTACAAGTGCATCACTGGCAGGATATGTCGGATACTTGTTGTGCCAAAGAATTTTAGAACCAGACAACGGTCATGGGTTTGGTGCCCATGAAGGCGAAAACGAGAATGGTGTGTAAGTTCTGCATACTTGTGAACATAGATCATATTGAGAATATGCTTTTTCTTACCTTTCTCTTGAAGTTGGTTATTTTCTTCATTGCCATTTTAATTGGACTAGGTAGTGTTGAATATATCCACAAAGGTCACATGTATTACAGTTCTTGCATCTTTATTTTTCGTTTTTGTGTCATCACGAATTTCTGGGGACCGCGAGGCATCGCGAGGGCACACGTGAGGACCTCTCAGAAATTGGACAACGGAAATTCACAGAAATAAATCGAGGAGTGAGGAGCGTCGTCGTTTGCATCTTCGCAAAGCAGCCCCGGAAAATCGGAGTGGTGACATGCGATCTCGAATTCTCGATCTACAGGCTCGTCGTTTAAATTCGCCAAATATATGCTTCTCATCTGCGATTCCACGTGGCTCGAATTTATTCGCATATCCGGTGCGAGGACTCCAGAAATCGGGGAGAAAAGTTTGAGACACTTGGAGGTGGCTGAAAATTTGCTCCTCAATCTTTCACCAGAAGATCAGCAATCGTCTGCCACTCGACGTCGCATTTGGTAGGCAAGCGAAGGGCAAAGGTAAGGGACAGGGCTTAGGATAACGGTAGTTGTATATTGTTGGATTTGGCACCGTGACTCCTAAAACCGTCACCTGCCTCTTCCTATAGTAGTCTGGGTGACCGTCACCCGTAGGCCGAAACCTAGAGCCTGAGTTATATCTCAGGTGTATTCTTATCTCGTTTAATCTTCCGAAACCGACCGTTCCGACTTCGTCCGAAACCCTGTTTCTAGGGTTCAGCACATAGTTATATCAGAGTGATATGCGTTGCTGGAATTGGCACTACGACTAGTCGTACCGTCTAGTGTCATTCCCGTATGGCATTCTCGTATAGCAGGTTTAGTCCCACGCACGCCTAATTGACATTGCGACTACGGGTATGATTGGCTAAACGCCGACGCTTGGGATGGAGTGAGCGGTCCGTTGCGGGAGCACGCGTGGTTGGGCGGTATGGCCTAGGCGGATTAGTTGATTGAGCGACGCGGCGGGCTCGTACCAGTATATCAAAAGATAGAATGAATACACGACTCTCAGGCTATCTAAGCTCTGAGGCCGTCACTATCACGGGGAAGCTGATTTCCCCCCCACTGTATGGGGGCCTGCTTCTCCTTGCGTCACCCCTCACTGTGTGTGGCATGTGTCACCCGTGACCGTGTCCCCGTCACGTTACCGTAGCCTTCTCTATTTAGACAGTCCGTATGTATGTCTCTCCAGTTTTATGTTATCACCGTTACGAGCACCCGGCCCTGTTCATGGGGAGACAGACCTTCGCCCCCCCATAAAATGGGGGTGACTGTCTCTTCCTGTGTCACCCCTCGCCGTGTAGTGTCACTTGCATCTTGCCTGCCGTCAGTTCCGTCCGATAATAAAACACCTAAGTTATTTTATTATCTCGTTTTAGACTGTGATATGCTGAGTGGCCTCTGCCTCCCACTCGTTGTTTCTTGCCGGGTTGGCCTATATATATCCACCCGTTGTGTATATGTATTTCGTCCTTCCCGTCAGGTTATGGGCTTGACCACTTGGTAGTGGTCGCTCATCATTCTCGCCTTCTCTGATCCCGCGACCACCTTGCTTGCGGTACGCAACGTCGCCCCTACTAAAATTAATGCTCTGCCAGCTAGTGGTGGGTGAACTGATAAATCTCGCCTGTCTGCATGTGATGGAGAATGCTAAAAGAATTCTGCCTGTCGGTTTAGCTCTATACTTCTGCGAACTGTAGAGGTCTCTTGCCATAAAAAATGTTCGTCTCAATTGATAAAGCTGCCCGCTAGTGGTGAGAATTTCAGTAACATTCTTCTGCCCAAAACTACAGCAAGTGGTGGAGAATGATAACGCGAACACCGCCTGTCTGTTTAAAGAATCAGTAGTAGCTATCACTAGAATCGTAACCAGCATCTCCCTCGTAATAAGTGTCTTCATCATAAAAACCAGCACCACCAATGTCGCCGGAATCGTGGGCTCCTGCCTCCCAGGCAGCCCACTCCTCTGCGGTGTAGATGTCCTCGTCATTCTCGTACTCAACGGCAGGTTCATTTTCAAAAGAAACTCTGCCAACCGAAAAGCCATTTTGCGGTAAAAACACTTCCCCAAGTGGGGCCTCGAAACCTCCGCCATAAGAATCCTGCTGAAAACCTGTGTCCAGCTCGGAATCCCGTTCCAATCGATCGGACGAAAAATGCGGAGCGGCCAAGTGGCCATCTTGCTCCTCTTCCTCCTCACAACTGTCGCTGGAATCATCGAAATACCCAAGTGGGTACTCCGATTCATCCTCATCCTCACTAGGCAAATACTCCTCATAACTGCGAATAACCCCAGAGCCCATATAGGGAGGCACAATGGGAGGTGCATGGACATAGTGAACTTCGGTTACCACGGGAGGGGCCTGTGGCACCATCTCGCTTGCCCTAGTGGCACTAGGCAAGGGTCCAGTGGTTGAAATCTGAGTAGAAACTGATTTGGACGCCAAAATCGCCGGCGCATCGCCCACTCCTACTTCGCAAAATCTTCCGCTCGAAATTCCAGAAACAGCGGTCTCGGCCGAGACACCACCAACTTGTGGCTCACCAGCCACCAAGACGTTCAAAACTATCGGAAAATTCTCGGTCGAAACTGCCGAAATCTGAGCCGCTCCACGGAAGTGCGAAATAGCCGCATGCATGGAAGTGCACAAGGAAACGAGCTGAGATCTCTTGAGAGTTGTCACTCTCGCAAATCCAGAGTCAACCGATTCCAAAAGAGCTAGGAGCTCTACACTCGAAGAAATCTGCTGCGAATCCATCAAAGAAACTGAGATCCAATAATGAAATAACGGAACAAAAATCGTAGGAGTCCACCTCGTCGAAATCACCCAAAGCCGTAAGCAGCCGCCTCCAGAAAATACGTAGAATCTGTTCTAAAGCGTCCCACAAGGCGTGGAGACGCTTAACCGAAAGATAGGGCGGAAATAAAATAAAATTCTACGCTAAAATTCAGTTCACGCAAGCGTGAGAAGGACCATAACCTGCTGGAAACAGCAGCTCAGGCAGTGGGGACCCGCTGCCGACGGTGAAACAACGGATCACTAAACTCGGATATACAAACGATATATACCCGAGATGAGTGACACAGGCTGACCACCGAAGATGACATACAGGAATGACACTAGACTGTACGAACTAGTCGTAGTGTCAATTCCAGCACACCTTGATAGCGCTCATATGGGGCGCGATTCCTACGGTCTAGCATTTTTGAGAACTAACTTTCATGTTGGTGGTGACAACTCCGAGATGGAGGATGGTGGAGATGAGACGACATGGGTTGTGTATGCTCTATACGCATGTCGCCCTCGCGGCGGCCTCGTGTTGGCATCGGATGCGGATCGGTGTCATCCCACCGGAAATTTTGTTCACTGCATGCATTGCCTGTTAATTTTGCATCGGCTGCGTCGACATGAGCATAACCGCGTTGCTCTCCCCACAGCGGAGGTCCGAGGTACTACAAGCGGGCATCACGCAGCTTTCGCCGTTGCAATAAGTGAACGTGCAATGGGCCCTTTATTATGAGTGTGATGAAAACCTCAGAGGATAGGCAATTGATGTTCTTTGTGGTTATGACTTATGCATGTTAAGATCTTCCCATATTCACACGATCGCGTAGACGCGTACGTAATCGGAGCAGACAGGATGAAGCAGATGGCCACTCGTTTATTATTTGTGCAGCGGTGATTTTAAAAATATTCATCTCATCAAGCGATCAGAGGAATTCGTCACAATCTATCCATCAATGAAGATATCAAACTATGTTGAAATGCTTACTACTCATCATAGCATTATGTATGACAGGATGCCATGCCGTGAGTTATTGGATCGCCCATATCACATCCATGGGTTTATAACATAAAACACATTTTATGTTCTCGCTCCTCGCTAGCATAACAACATAATCGACCTCTGTGTGTTCACATCGAGTGTGTCTATGTCACATACTTGTTGCCACTTTTGCTCTACTCTCGATGATATGGTCTACAAGTGCATAATATATACTCGTGCCGCGGATCAAACTTGCCTCTTGTTGCCTCGGCCACGAGCAACAACTTGCGGTGTGGCTGCAGATGATATAGTTTCTCCTGGCCCTTCGCCTCGTCCACGAGCAACAGGTGGTTGTGCAGCCGCAGATGATGCAACCCCCCCTCGCCCCTTGCCTCGGCCACGAGCAGCAACTTGCGGCACCGCCGTT
>LGRX02001983.1:0-108310 GCA_001247695.2 Cymbomonas tetramitiformis
GATGAAGTGGGTACCTTGGTGGGCGATGCAGTAGGCGTTGAAGTTGGCGATGAAGTGGGTGTCGTAGTGGGCGCCGTGGTGGGTGTTGAAGTTGGCAATGACGTGGGTGCCGTGGTGGGCAATAATGTGGGGGCCTTAGTGGGCGATGAGGAAGGGGATGTGGTGGGCGGGAACGAGGAAGGGGCTGTGGTGGGAGCCACAGTGGGCGCCTGTGGTGGGTGACTAGGAATGAAGTGTGGTGGGTGACGAGGAAGGGCTGTGGTGGGTGCTCTGAGGGTGCCTGGTGGGTGACCAGGAAGGAAGTGGTGGGTGATGAGGAAGGAAGTGTGGTGGGTGTCTGGAGGGTATCGTGGTGGGCGAATGAGGAAGGAAGTGCGGTGGGTGCTCCTGAGGGTGTTGTGGTGGGTGATGCGGAAGGCACTGTTGTCTGTGATGAAGAAGGGGGTGTGGTGGGCTTAATGAGGAAGGGGCTGGGGGTGGGCGATGAGATGGGCACTGTGGTGGGTGATGATGAAGGAAATGTGGTCGGTGACGCGGTGGGCGATGCGGAAGGAGGTGTGGTTGGGGCTGTGGTGGGTGATGAGGAAGGAGGTGTGGTGGGTGGCACAGTGGGAGAAGCAGTGGGAGCAGTAGTGGTGGGTGCGGTGGAGGGAAATGAGGAGGGTGATGCTGTAGGCTGTGCAGACGGTTGCATGGTAGGAGGGGAAGTAGGAGAGGCGCTGGGAAATTTGGTTGGGGGTGTTGTGGGGGATTGGGTGGGAATTGGCGGCAACGGAGGTAGCGGTGGAGGTGGCACAGGTATCTCCATGGCGCACGTACCAGTTCCGAGATCTGCCATCGCCCCCCTTTTGAATTCTCTATCATTTGAGCATAATCGAAGCCCTCAGGCCAACGTCCGTTGCTTTTGCCTCCCCGCAGTGCCAAACGATGAAATCTGTGCATGGGTTCTTCGGCACATGAGATTTTGTAATCTAATACACTGACTCAAAAGAGCAACATGAGATTAGCAGAGGCAGGTAGTTGAGAAAGGTTGGTGTTTGGAACTTCACTACACTTGCCCGGTATAAACATTCATGGTGATCACATCATAGTGCCAAACAGTAGTATACGATAGCTTCTACAGAGGGATGGCAGCAGAACAAGCAACGAATCTGCATACTTCCGGGAGCGCGCAGTTATTTCCATGCTACTTCCCAACAGGAGGTTAGTACTGCCGTGTTGAACACCTGCTTGCTATTTTAGGGTATAATAAAAATGAGTGAAGAAGATTCATGAGGCCTTCCCAGGCTACATATATACTCCCGCATGCAGATGAAAAATGGACGCAGGTGAGATGAAATGCAGCCGTGGCGTACCAGGCGTGTCGGACACGTTGATGTGATAGTAGTCTGCGCGCGTCGTATTTGTGCTGTTGGAACTTGCATCGTGACCAGTTGCATTTGAGGGCCGAGGGGAAACGGTCAGACCAGCAGCCTGAGGCGGGTCTGGCGCAGCAGTGGAGTGTCTAGCTAAGGCCGACACGCTGCCCTCGGGGCTTGTCATAAGGCCAAGGGTGGACATGTGCCCGAGTGATCCTGCCTGGATCACCGATGCTGAGATCATCTGCCCGACGCTACTCACCTGTCATGCCACCCCTCTCGTCAGGACATGACACCTGGAACCCACCCTGTGATCCAAGGCGCTGCTTTTGCATGTCCCATGCAGATCATGTACTACTGTCAGCAGGTGGACCGATGAACAATTACTAGCTGTCTCTCTGCGCACAAACTGCGCCAGCTACGAGTCAGGCCAATATTCCATCCATGTCGCCAGTTACTGCTGGTAACGTACACAAATCCCATTCTTGCTCTCTTTCTCGACGTGTTTTATACACGCACGCAGCGACGAATGAAAGCTTATGCTATTGCATTGACGAGTCCCCGGCCTGAACCGATCCTTGCTTCCGGACAGTTTCATCAAGAATCTAAATCTGCGTGCAGATCACGCGTTATAAAGCTGTAAAATCTGCCTCCACCAAACGCCGTGCTTGGGACGCCCACCATGACGAGCAGGAGAGCACGTTTCGAGGACAATTGCGAAGCTACTCTGCGCACTTATTAGAACGTGCTGAGCGGGGCCGTGATGACCCTACGATGGATCTACCCTGCTATCGTTGGGCCGGCTCTCCGTGGTGCCAGCTCGCAGATAAGATATCTTATTTGCGCTTGGTACCCCCATCATTGCAAGTGAGGCAACCGCACACCAAACGCATGCTCGAAGTTTTGAAAGACATATGATGGTAGCCGTGTATCCGGCCATTATGCAGGCGTAACGCGTGTTAATCCCATATGGACGTAGCCCTTCATGCAGGCAATTCCAGTACCACGTGGCGGCATGGGTTTGGCACGGCACGGGTGTGGCCTCCTGAGGCCAGCCAGTGTCCAACTGTTTGTCAGCCAGTCGATGTCACCTTCCCGTTCAAGAACACGTCGTCGCTGTTAAAACCGCCAGCTGCGCATTGTGGGGCAAGATCCAACTGATGAGATGCTGCAAGATCCAACTGATGAGATGCTGCATGTTGCCGTGCTATGGTACTGAACGTGGGAGGTGATTGCGGAGATGAACTCCGGGTGATAAGGGGGGGCTGCCTCTGCAACGATTCCTTGGACCCTGCAGTCTTGAGTCAAGGCCGCCTGGCTGGCCACGGTTGCATCCTCAAAGACCCCTTCGGACCAAGGCCGCCTGGCTGGCCACGGTTGCATCCTCAAAGACCCCTCCAGACCAAGGCCGCCTGGCTGGCCACGGTTGCAGTATCCTCAAAGACCCTTCGACCAAGGCCGCCCGGTCAAAGCCAATGCTGTATCCTCAAAGACCCTTCGGGACCAAGGCCGCCTGGCTGGCCACGGTTGCATCTTCAAAGACCCTCCGCACTGCTACGCCTCGCTGGCCACGGTTGCACCTCAAAGACCCCTCGGACCAAGGCTCTTCCGGCTGGCCACGGTTGCATCCTCAAAGACCCCTTCGGACTAAGGCCGCCTGCCTGCCAATGGTTGCATCCCTCAAAGACCCTTCGACCAAGCCGCCCCGCTGGCCACGGTTGCATCCTCAAAGACCCTTCGACCAAGGCCGCCCGGCTGGCCACGGTTGCATCCTCAAAGACCCCTCGACCAAGGCCGCCCGTCGGCCACGGTTGCATCCTCAAAGACACCTCTCCGACCAAGGCCGCGCTCGGGCCGGCCACAATGGTTGCATCCCCTCAAAGACCCTTCGGACCAAGGCCCTGGCTGGGCCACGGTTGCATCCTCAAAGACCCTTCGACCAAGGCCGCCCTGGCTGGGTTGCATCCTCAAAGACACCTCCAGACCAAGGCCGCCTGGCTGGCCACGGTTGCATCCTCAAAGACCCCTTCGGACCAAGGCCGTCTGGCTGGCCACGGTTGCATCGTCAAAGACCCCTTCAGAACATGTATCCAAGGCACCCGGGCGCAATCCCAGGCAACTGGAATTTCCTCTGCATCTCACCGCATGTCCTCCATACTCTCCAAGAGACGTGACGTAATTTGTCCAGCCTCGCTCACCCCACCAGAAACCAGCAACCAGCATGCAGATCCAGGCAGCGTGGCATGGACAATAAGCCGACAGGGCTACAGCAAAGCGGTACACACCCTAAACAACAACAAAGCACCAGGCCCCACCAGGACCCCGAACGAAATTCTCAAGTACATGCCAGAGGACTTCCACGACGCACTACACGCACTCATGCTGGAAATGTGGAACAGTAAACATGTCCCTCTCACCTGGAAAAAAGGGACATTCTGCTTCCACCACAAGAAAGGGGATGTCACCTTACAGCAAAACTACCGACCCATAGCCCTGCTCGAAGGGGTATTCAAATTGTACACCTCACAGATAGCAAACATGCTCTCCACGTTCTGCGAAACACAAGGAATACTAGCCAAGGCGCAAGAAGGCTCAAGGGAAAAAAGGAACACGCTTCGACAACTCACCAGAGTAACCAATGCGATTGAGGATGCAAACGTCTCAGGACGAGAACTGCATGGCCTGTATGTAGACTTCGAAAATGCGTACGGCTCAGTGGACCACAACAAACTACTGCACACGATGCAGTACCTTGGAATACCCGACGAACTCACACAGGTGGTGCGGGATGTCCTGGGTACACAAAGCCATGACACAATGTCCATGAACACCAGGGTAGGAGGGGAAACCTCACACAAAACTGTACAGGTGCAAAGAGGACTCCTCCAGGGAGACAGCATGAGCCCCCTCCTTTTCATAATATACCAGGAACCGCTGTTAAGATGGCTAGAGGTGGGAGAGCATGGGTACCAGCACAAGTACGCAGCAGAACAGGAAAGGCTGGGCCCCCTCAGGACAACAGCAGGGGCGTTTGTCGATGACCTACTCATACTATGCCCCACGATTTTCCACATGCGAGCTCAGCTACACAAACTACAGGCATTCTCACAGTGGAGTGAACTCAAAATTAACCTTACCAAGTCAGCCATAACCGGCATAAAAAATGGGGTCTCCATACCCGAGCAACTCCATAAAGACCTCAAAATGCTGGGGGTGGACGGCAAGCTAAGCCACTTCAAGGTACTCAAGCCAGACGACACATACAAATACCTGGGAGTACTACTGGCATTCACAGGCAGGTGGGACAAAGAGAAAGAGGCCGCTAAGGAAGAGATGAACCACAGAATACAAGCTCTACTACGCTCCTCACTAACGCCGGACCAAAAGGAATACTCCCTTCACTCCGCAATACTGGGGAAATTCAGATATGGATTGCACCTAGGGCTATACACAGCGGGCGAAATAGACGACTTCAACAAAATAATAGGTGGGGCCACAAAGAACATACAAGGTCTGCCCCGCAACGGAACGCCAAACATTTTCACCACACAGGAAAAGGAAAAGTTCGGCTTGGGCATGGTGCCACTCCAAGCAGTCTACGCCCAGTCGATTTGGAGCGGACTACTGGAGGCCATGCACAGCGAAGAGGACAGAGGAGCGGTACGGGGCCCGGCGTGGAGGCAAATAAACCTAAAGTCGAGACTCAGAATGTCCCACGTCAGCAGGTCCACCAGAGGGCTGGTAGAATACCACAGCACCACACGCAGGAATTGCACAGACCTCGACAAACTCTGGGGGGGGGCACCAGACAAAACACAACACACTAAGAAAACTCAATGCCCTACTCAGATACAACATTACGCCCCAGGGGACGGAGGGAATGCTCAGACAACTCCAAACCCCAACACCAAAGATAATGGAACAGCTAAAAGGGGCGACCAGAAGAAAGTCCGACAAAGAGATGGAAGGAACAACAAGGAAAACGAAAGCAGGCAAAATAATGGATGGGGACATACCGGCGCCTCCAGACTGGCAGACAATGTGCACAGACCAAACCGCCAGGCTCACAATACCCAATGACACGCCAACTGTGATAAATTTCACAACATGCCTCAAACTTTTCACACACTTCCCAGACCTAGCGCTCCTTACCACCCGGGATGGCCAACACGCGATTAGCCAGGTGAACGTCAGGGAACAATGCACAGATGCAACCCTCAAAACAGACCGCAGTGCCATAGCAAAAGGCCTGGCACACCTATACCCATACCTGTGTGAAGCCCAGCCAAGGGACATAGCGAAGCCGGGGGACTTTTATGACAGCCTCACAAACCGACGGCTGAAGCAACAGTACAGGAGCATGCCCAGTGGGGGGCCGCTGGACCCCCACGCAATACGAACCAACCTCCCGCGTCTCAACTCGGAACAGCTACGTGCCAAAATGACGGAATGGGAGGCGAGGCTGGTCCCCAGGGAAGAGATTCACAGGCAACTCTCCCTGCACCCGCTTACAAGGATTAACGAAACGGAAACTACCGGCCCAGTGCCGAGGGAAGATGAGGAAGAACCACAGGACCTCCACACACGCTCACAAACTAAATGGATAGATGAAATAGACCCCATGGCTGAAAAACTCGAGACAGGCTTTGAGAAAGGCCAAACGATAGACAAGCCGAAAGAGATTGTGGCAATGAGGACCCTACTCGTTGACCCAACGGACCCCCACTCCCTAGTGACGCAGTACAGAACCCAGTGGAGGCACTCAAAAGGGGATGAGTCCTACTCATGGAGTACAAGGGAAACCATAACCGACTACCTGAAACTAGCCAAACGAAGGGGCCAAAGTGCGACCACCTTCCCAACCCTGAACAGAAGACTGCGAACAAGGGGCTCCCAGGTGACCCACCCCACAGGCCTCAGAGAAATATTGGCCGGAAGGCCGCACCTGGGACAGGCCTGGCCCACACTACATGCAGGAAACCTAACACTGGACCCGACAGAAACCAACCCAGAACAGGACATTGCGGACAACAGAGAGCACCACTGCCAGCTACGGCTGGAGGGGAAACTCGCCCACAGCTACCACAGGAACGGGAAGTACATAGGCACCCTCACGAAAGAAAAGCTTCTCAGGCTACACGAGAGGTACACCCAGGCAGTGGGTACCACTGACCACCAAACCCCACACCAGCGCACGCTACGCATTGAAATGTGGGAGGACCATAAAATACAGGTCTCCACGTTCGAGGAGGAAATAGGGCACCTCCTCATTAGATACTCAAGCAAAGAGGAAAAGGAGGAACGAAAAAAGAACCTGCAAAACCACTGGACATTCCCTGCCCAGATGCAAAGGGCACTACAACAGGCATTCGGAATTACCACTAACTATTTGCCTCACCCCTCAATGTTCACCACAACACCACGACGTACTATGCCAAGTATGACAGAGACAAGGTGTTCGGGGCCAGAGGCTCAGCCTGGACGACAAACTGGATGAAACTGGGGGCCTACCAATTCAACCCAGAATACACGCCACAAGACCTCAAAAAGGCACTGGACTTTGCCATTGCGGCCACCACCACACAAGAACCGGTGTTTGGGGTCGGAGTATACCCAACATATGAGAAAACCCCATACAGGAAACTATACAACGCACACGCAGGACACCTAATACACGAACTATTCGAAATACCACAAGGCAAATTCACGTTTCTGCCCCCTGACCACTGGATGGGTGCCACCCACCAGCAAGCGAAACAATGCAACTGGAACCTCAGGGTACTAATAGTTGCCAACAAAGCGGGATGGCAGGCACACTGCGGGGACCCAGATACTGCCGCAGACTGCATAAGAAGGGCACTCACAACCTGCCCGCAAAGCAAGGTCCGCACCACCTCAGCCGTCGAGCAGCCAATGAGGGAGGCGAACCTACACGACGCGAACGAACCAAACCAAAAAGAACGCACCCCCAGTGTGGACTGTGTGGTGGACACAAGACCATGGCAGCGATACGAACTCCCGGAAATTAAGACAAAGCACATGACAAATGAGAAGGGAAGAATGTGCAACACAGGGCCACACTTTCGGAACGACCTCTGCCCCCAGTGCTACAACGTACAGGCGGAAGTTGAAACCTGGTGGGAGACCTGCCACCTCCACGTGGAAGAAGGACCAGCCAAATGGGAACTCCTCCCCGGAAGCAGGGGAGGTAAATGGAACATACACCCCCCCACCGTGCAACAGGTAGTGGAAGCCAACACCCTACACACCAGGCTTGCAAGACAGAATGACGCCCAAACGATATGGGACAAGGTAGCGAGGTCAAAAGTTGTCAGATACCCCACTGACTTCTGGCCCGAACACGAACCGGGGGTCCAAGGAAGGAGATGGGAACTGACAAGAGACCGAACAGAGGACCCCAGAAACCGAGCCCCGAGGGACACACCAACCCAATTGACGTACCCCTCCCCTCAAAGGGCACACAAGGCAACCTCGTACCTTTACACAGACGGGAGCAAAAGAGAGATTGAAACAGAAGAAGGAGGCAAAGAATGGGCCTCAGGAGCCGCGGTATGGGACCCCAGGTCCGGGGAAGGGGAGGCCCACATGATTCGATGGGAAGGCGAGGACCAAGAGGTGAACAGAGCCGAACTTCTCGCCATACAAAAAGCGGTGACGCTCCCGCCACCACCAAGTGGCAACGGACTCACCATTTGCACGGACAGTGCCAACTCCATTAGACAACTGGAGAGCATGAGAACGAAACCCCACAACATGGAACACCACCGGCAAAGGGACCTCCTGTATGCCATACTGGTCAACATTGAGGCATTAGTAGCAGCGGGGCACACTGTCTCACTGCTGAAAGTCAAGGCACACACGGGAATTGTGGGGAACGAAAAGGCCGACGAGGCAGCCAAACAAGCTTGTACTACGGGAACCCTCACGGAAGCGTGGGATAATCACGAGACAATAAAAGTCAAACCCATGGTACCAGACGAGGACTCGGACAGCAGAGAGCTGAAAGGAAAGCTCGCGGTACAAAAATACGTAACTACACTACTCCGTGAACGGCAAGCCCAAGGAAACAGCAGACTCTCAACAAAAATGACCGAACTCCAGGGAGAACCCGCAACCTGGACCCACCAACTGAAAACTGAGCGCAATTTCAGATGGGAAGCGCACCATGACCAAGCGCAACAAACTGAAGAGGAACAAGCGACAATACGGGACCTGGTGCCCAACCAGCAGCAACAAGCCGACCAGACCCGAGACGAGGAAGACAGGCAAATAAAGGCCATGATGGAACAAAGGGAGGAAGATGAGATGCTTCTCATACGAGAGGTGCAGGAGCACCAAGTATATCGGGAAACAGAGGGCAGAATGGACCCCACCCGAGGAAACGACCCCGAACCCGCAGAGACACCACCCCCACCCTCTGAAGGGGAAGAAATACTAGAGGAACTCAACGAGCTCGCGGAGAGACTGGAAATGACCCAAGAGGAACACAATGACAAGGAAATTTTTGACATGCTCAATGAACTCATTGAGCAGCGGGAAGAGCCACAAGGGGAGCCAACAAATGAAAGACAAGCTCACCATGACCGTGTCACAGAGGAGTCCAGAGTCCATGCAATGATGGAGGACCCGATGCCCAGAACAAGATGGAAACAACGAAAACACGACATGACACACAGCAGAACGGGAAATAGGAACGCCCCCCCGGTTCAAGAGGGCAGGGCCACCGATAGCTGGCTAAACGAAACAATGAGGCACCTCAAGGGAGACACGCCACTACACAAAATAGCGAACGGCTTCTGGAAACGAGCCACCTTTGCGGCAAGAAAAACAATACTCAAGTGCAGACTAAGAATACTGCCAGCACAAGACTATGAGACGGCGAAAAACTCAGCCGGGGGAGGCGGAAAGTGCACCTTGGAAGGATGTGGACACAAAGGGGTGGACTACGCAAAGGGCTTCCTCATGAGGGTAGGACACGCCCTAGGTGGATGCAACAACCCACAAATGCGAGGGATGTTCTCGGACAGGGCGGACGCCCACGCAGATGAGCTAAAACACATACTTGACCACCATAGGAAAGGAGGATGCAAAGTCCTCGCCTACACCGGAAAAAAGAGGGATCCAGGGGTTAAGCCAAGGGTACTCCCGAATTACATACTCACCAGGGGGCAATGTAGACACGACGGGAAGGACAACCCGGGCAGAAACGATGGGCCTGACACAGTACCAAGCTTCGTAGACATAGTCATGATAGAGGGCCTGGAAGACCTAGAGGACGGATGGGAATGCACACAACAGGAAGCACCAGCAAGAGTCAAAAACCTACACCTCATTGAAGTGGCCCACACCGATGACGAAAAATGGGGACCCAAACTCCTGGAAAAATACATGAAGTACGGACCGCTGCTACAATTGCTACGCAGACACGGATTCCGTGCCAAACTCCATGTGTTTGCAGTGGGCAGGACAGGCACAGTGTACAAACACAACCAAGACATACTCGAGCAACTTGGACTCAACAGAAAAGAGGCCACACAGGCACTACAGAGAATACATGACCTGACAGTAAACTATGCACACAGCACCTACCAACTATACAGAAGACTCAGACAAGAAAAACAAGATGAGGAAAAAGATAAGAACCACCCAGTATAAATTGTCCCATTAAGGCCGCCACTTGTGGCGGTCCGGCCCAGAGTAGGGCCGGGGAAATTAATTTACTCATACGCCCAACGGGCGTGGTTTTTTCTTTTTTTTCTTTTTCGTGGCATGGATCCTACCCCAAGCAAGCAGATGCCACAAATGAATCCATGACCCCTTCCCAGGACTCGGAAACCGACACCAGCAACCCCGCATATCTGTACTGGGGGTGGGTCGGGTTTGTCACCACCTCACATTCCACACGGTGCGTGTGTGCGGCTTATCCTTGGACCGACTCCTTTGGCACGCCGTAGCCGCAGAAGATCAGCTGCACTATGTACCCACACCGGTGTGTGTGTGGCTTATTCTTGGACCGACTCCTTTGGCACACCGTAGCCGCAGAAGCGTGCGTGTGTGCGTGTATGCTTATCCTTGCGACTCCTGTGGCACCCCGTAACCTCAGAAGACTGCGCTATGTACCCGCGCCGGGGATCAAAGGATTCCGCACACACTTCGGGACACTTATCCGGATTCTCCGGAGCTCACTAGTGAAGAATGGGACCCCCTAAGCCTTGCTGAGCCACCCGAGCCCCTCTGCATTTGCACCGCCAGCGCACTGCTGCCTTGTGCCTGAAGCCGGCTCATCCCTGCCCCCCGAGCTGCGCGAGCCAAATCTCCACCACCAAGCCCACGCGCAAGTTCACCTCTCTGCTCCCATGTGTGTGTATGCTTATCCTTGCGACTCCTTTGGCACCCCGTAGCCACAGGAGACTGCACTATGTACCCACGCCGGGGATCAAAGGATTCAGCACACACTTCGGGACACTCATCCCATGTGTGTGTGTGAGTGTGAGAGTGCAGTAGTGTGTGCGCGCAATCGCCTTACTCTGCTTGGGTATATCTCGATTGCACCTTCCTTGCGGTGGTGAAAAAGCATGCTGTGAGAGACCCTACAATGTTAGCATACTGTTAGAGCGCACTGGTGCATAGTGATGTTACAGATTGCTGTCAGAGACTGCCATCAGAGACTGCCGCTAAAGATTCTATGCCAGAGTACGCGGTCACATACTGCTGCTGTGAGAGACTGCTGAGCCGTCAGAGACTGCCGTCAGAGACTGCCGTCAGAGACTACTGGTAGAGACGCTATGTCAGAGTGTGCTGCGAGGAACTCTCGTCGGTGCGCCCCGTCGGAGACTGCTGTGAGAGACTACTCTCAGAGTGTGCTGACATAAACTACTACTGTCAGCGCATACTGCTAAATGGAACCGCTGGTCAGAATGTTTGTCAGTGTGGGGGGTTTCCAGCAATAGCTTGCAGTGCTGTGAAAGGTTGGGCGCTGCTAAATTTGAAGTGCTTCAAATGCGATGCCAAGCACATCTGCGAGGCGCACGAAAGTGTCCCGGAGTGTATGCTGATACCTTGATCCTCGGAGTGGGTACATAGCGCTTCTACTGTGGCTACTACTTGTTGCCAAAGGAATCGGTCCAAGGATAAAAGCCACACGGTGCACACACAGACGGGGGTGCAAGCACACTTTCGTAGTAGAGGAGTACGTTCAGAAGGAAGCAATGCGGTATGTTTTATAGTCTGAGCCCCTTTCAACAGCGCCTCGGAACACGGGACCTGTGGTGGGTAGGTGAGCTCTCGTGAGACTATGCCTTGGGGCAAGCAGGGGGTAGAGTGGTGGTGATGAGCGCAGGCTTGACGGGTGAGAGATTGCTCGAGGTGCTAAGAGGGCGGAGGCAAAACAGCGTCTGGGGCACGGCATAAGTGCACAGGCAGTACAGTTTCATAGGCGCTCAAGTGGCCTGGTGAGGCTGAGTGGATCCCATTCTCCACTAGTGAGCTGCGGAAATTCCGGATGAATGTGCCGAAGTATGTGCTGCATCCGTTGATCCCCGGTGTGAGTACATAGTGCAGCCAAAGGAGTCGGTCCAAAGATAAGCCAAACACACATCCCCCCAAACCCTAAAGTTGATTTTTGGCAGCAAGGGTTGCCAAATGCATCGGTCCAAGGATTAACCACACACCCCCCATACATGCGCTCCATATAGGGCTCAGCTCCCTCACAAGTAACCCCTCAACCCGAAAATGGTGTTTTTTGCCTCTCTTCCTCTTCTCTCTGCACAGATACACGCATGCATACATAGATTCATATAGTTATAACCATATATACGTTTACACCCGAATGTACGCAACCCAGGCACAGCTAGCACCGCGTTCATGTCCACTACTGATAAATACTGCTTTTGTGGTTTCTACAAATGCTACTATCACTCCTACAATTGCTGCTGCTGCTGCTGCTGCTGAGAAGGCAGGTAGCAGGTGCCTGGCAGGCGGCTAGCTGGCTCATGTGGAGCAATCCAGCAAGAGCTCTTCGGCTGCGTGAGCAAGCATGGTCGCCAGAGACACATACGTCTCAGGCACATGCCCCAATTTATGGCCGCCGCACCCACAAGAAGGTGCCCTGGCCGTTCACCTGCCGCGCACCAAGGAACCCCGCCCCTCCCCGAGGGCCTCACCATGCCTGGGGCCAGGGCGCGCTCCTTAGTAGTAGGTCCGCCGGCCCCCGGGCTCCGCCAGATATGTATTGGGGAGGTTCCAGCGAGCGGCCGGAGACTGGGCAAAGACGATGAGGGATGTGGGTGGGCGGGAGATGCGGGGCTGAGAGATCTGAGGTATGCATTACCTTGGCAATGAACATGTCGAAGTGACCGCTCCCTCGGGTATTAGCCAGCGCATGAGTGCCGAACGTGATGACGCTCGACGAGAAGCTGCCCGAAACGACAATGCTCCCTGTCCTCCCTACGGAGACGCTAGAGCCATAGTCGTCGGAGGTCCCTCCACCCTGGATGGCCCACAGAGCCGTGCCATTGGCAGCCACCTGCCGCAGCAAACCCACTCGATGCCACCGTCCGACGTCAATCCTTCCTGCCGCTTGAGCGGATTGACGTCGAGACAGCGCAGCGCAACACCTCGATCACGATAGCTCACACCAATCACGTATGAAGTCATACTGTATCCCACCGATTTCTGCACATCATAGAGCTGCGAGGACAGCCGCACATGCATGGCAATCGATATACAATCTATACAAACTTTCAACCTGTGTCCGAGGGCAAGGCCGGCCCTGAGAACGTAAGGCGGGCCCCTCCGAAGAAGCTAGCAAGCTAGATAACTGTATCTCGTACACATAGATAGGCAATCTGCAAATGGCGAGTCAGGACCAAGCACTCGACAACAGGCTCGGGTTTGGCCCAGAGGCCAGAATGCGGATCGCCCATTTCATGTCCGATGGCACGGGCTCCATTTCGAGGGGGTATCGTAAGGTCCCCGCATCTGGTGAGTTCCGGATAGTTTATTATCCGCCTCCGATCAGATCCGACGGAGCGCATGACCCAAATGTGTCCCACCGATGAACCAAAGTTGCGGTTCCTCGTCCGAATACCGGCAGGTTTGAGAGGAGCCTTTGCGTAGACCGCGGCTCCGTCACAGATGCTACTTCACAGCCGCGTGTCTATGTCTAGTAACATAAGATCGTTGAGGCATGATCATAGTCCCAAAGTTAACCAGAGTTCTGATATCTCTTGCACCATCGCGGCAAATTTTCTCTTAATGGATTCCAACTTGGAGCCCGTGGATTTTCGGTGCTTTCGAAATATTGCCGCCGATTTACCTGAGCCTCTGACCCCGGCAGAGACAGTGCCGGTTCGAACTTTACGAGAGCGCCCACGCCCCGCGACTCTAGAGACGCGGATGCCGTAGCTCTACCACCTGTACAGCGACAATACGTCTGACCGCCTGTCAAAGGTATTGACAGGTGTATTCCAAGAAGAGTTCGTCGTCGCTGAAGTACACGCAACTTGTGTTGGCATCAGCACATGCTTACCTTCACAACGCGGCTCTGGTCAGTTCTCCGACGAACCGCTCGAGATGTTGGAGAATCAGGACAAGGAGCCAGCGTCGGCTCAGGAGGTGGAGCAGGGGGTGTACAAACGAGCTTACGGTGATGCTTCTGCTCACGGCGGTCCAGAGGAGCGAGTCATATGCCAAGCTAGCTTTTATGCAGTAGAAGGTGTGCAACGACTCCGACGGTTTTGTTAGTTGCAGAACCAATCTTCAACCGGTGGCTGCAGCAGTCCGATAACTTGCAACAGTGTGTGGCGACGAACACGACAACCCAGTAGGCGGGGGAATCTGTGAGGTATTTGCCAGAGCGGGTGCAGTGTGACCAAGGCGGCGCTGCAGGCAGCTTATACTCATACAACTTCTTCCCCATCGAAACAGCCGAGACATGGTTGTGGCAGGGTCACGGCAGGGCCACAGTCATATGACTGGCGCCGGCAATCAGTATGCCTTGCGAAAGCCCGCCCAATACCGACACTTCTTTCCGCAGTATGCACTCGTGGGCACCTGCCGTGTAGGAGCTGTACTGCTTCGTGCTGGTGGAGAAGCGCAGCTGGGCGCGAAGGTGAAGGTGGCACGGTAGGCCTTCGGTGACCTCCAGTGGTGGAGACGTCTTCGAGATCAATGCAAGTGGAACGGGCAAAAGATCTGGAGGTGTCCAGCCGGGACAAGCTGCACACCGGCGCTTCCCTGCTTGCGCGGGGCTGGAGGCGAGAGATTATTTTGGGGAGAGGCGCTGCGATGCCTGCACATCACGCACCTGGAGATCGAGGCGGTGTTCAAGACGGTGCGGGGGTTTCAGAGCAACCTGCGAGGCGAAGCCCTTCGACTCTATACTGCGTCAACCAGGCAGTGGTGGCGATGCCGGCGCACTTCACCAATCGCAACCCCGACCTGATGAGGAGAATGCGACGCCTCTGGACCTTGCTGGACCTCAACGACATCGAGCTCCAGGCGAGATACATCGGCAGCGAGGCAACTGAGTAGGCAGGCAGGCTCGTCCGCAACACCGATATTGACGAGTGGAACCTGCATTGGCGTTGGTTCGACTGGTCGCAGGCCACGTGTGTGGTACGAGCACACAGTTGACCACCTTGCCTCGGAACTCTCAATGGTGCAGCTGCCGCGGCACTTCGCCCAGTGGTAGGATCCGCACTGCACACGGGCTGACTCGCTGGCGTACGACTTGCCCTACATCACTTTAGCAGAGGGGCGGCACCAGGCAAAGTCGGTGCAGCCGTATCCCTCCGTGATCAACAACTACCACGAGGACATGGGCATGCCCGGGCCGTCAAAAGGACGCTCTTCTGTCACTTGAGCAGTGAAGAGTATGGCGCGGCTACAGGTGACAGCATCGAAGGTGGCAGAAGTGACCATGCCGTAGCGGACGAGGCTGCCGGTGAAGCATGATTGTGCGGATGGGGCACGATGATGAGGCGTTGACACTGGAGCCGAACTGGCTCGAGCATCTGGAGTGGCTGCGGGCGTGCACCTACACGTGGTGATCGCCTTCAGCTCCTTTGGACGGCCGGGCACGGGCACGTCGCCAATCGAGGAGAGCGTGCGGATGGACGGTGCCGACGTCATAGTGGCGCTGACCCGTGAGAAGGGCAGGCTACGAAAGCAGCAGATGTCCATCCCCTGGCGGGCAGAGGTACGGCTGCGGGAGCTCTTGGGGCTCTGGGTGCGTTGTAGGAATGTCGCTTGGCAACGTACGGCACCGGGATGGACCCAGCAATCGGTGTACTGGACGTCTCCGGGGGAGATCCGCTTGTTGGGCTCCGACGACACGGACTTGGGGGCAGCGAGAGGCTCCGGCGGGTACTGGAATCTGCAGTGTCTGCTGATCAGTTTGATGTAAAGCATGACTGTCTAGGCCTTGTACAGTAGTCAGGATGCTCAAACCCTGAAGGAACCCTGAAGAAATCCTATGAAACCCTTAGATCTAGATCTGTAGATCTGCTGAACTAATCGTGGCCGTTGGATCATATGATGACCATCGGCAAGACACAGTGTGTAATAGTTCACCGGCCCATCGCAGACGTATCACTGCAGTCGTTATGAACTCGACAGTGACACGTCATACTCTAATTAGTGAACTTTCGCTTAGACTGCCCAATCAGTAATGATTGGGCGCTAACGTTCGTGGCGTTTCGAGCTGCGAACTGATATATCTTTTGAGAATGAAAGTTTACGCTCGCTTTTTGCAAATAACCCTGTATAGAATTCCAAAAGGTTATGGGCCCACTTACATTGTAAGTGAGGATCCATTTTTGTTTATCACGCAAACTTTCCACTGCGCGTAAGAGAATTCACTATGGTCAAAGGGAGTAAGAGCTATAGCCAAGCGACGACACCGTCACCTCCTGGTGGCGCGCCAGCTTATGAGGAGAAGCCTGGCGAGTCGTCTTTGCGAGATATTGCGCTGAGTGGTCAGCAGGAGCAAATCTCGGCGCTTACGGAAATGGTGAAAGGCTTGAGTGCTCAGCTCTACGATATTCGCAGCCTTAATCACTCAGCTCCCCGCGCCACTGTCCCTGTGGACCAACATCTCAATTCGTCGCCCGCTGGTGGGCGACGTCCTTTACCAATTCTTTCTGATATGACTAAGGGGCTTTCCGCGGACTCGTACTTTTCTGGCAAGGAAACTGACCAGGAAGGAATTTGGGACGAGTGGCTTGCGAAAGTTAAGCCCTCTTTGCGCCACCCTTCTCTTGCGCTACTGCTCTCGGAATCTACTCCGCTCCATATGGTGAGGGGGGATGACTTATATCTTGAGGAAGCGAATCAGCTTTTTTATGACTTCCTCTGCCGTGTTACCACTGGCACTGCGAACGCTGTCGTTCGCAGCTACGAACAACATTCTGACGGTCACGGAGCCTGGCTTGAGCTATCCAAATTGCGACGCAACACCAGCGTCGTCTACTTCATCACCCAAATGGATAAGCTGCTGTCGCTACCGAATCAACTCTCGAGACTTGCCCCTCCTCTTCCAACGTTTCTGGAGTCGAAGGAGACTCTTCGGCGTGTACGCGAGTACTCCGCGAACGCGCGCGTTACTCCTTCTGGCAAGCCTCTGTGTATGGAGACGGTTGAGACCATATTTTCTGCCATGGCTATTGTACGGCTGCACCCAGACTATATGCTCCTCCAGGCCAAATTCATGTCTGAGACCCTGCCTACCGCGAGTGTGCAGTCGGACCAAGTAACATCTCACTACGACACCATACTCGCCCCGCGTGCTGCTGTTGCGCAAACTGCCCACGCGCTGGATACTCAATCTGAGACTGCTGGTGCTATTGCTGACAACAGGCGTAAGCAGGAGGAGGCGAAGCGGAAGCAACTGGCTGTCAAAGTCCCGTGCCCTGTCTGTCACAGACGTGGGCACCCTGCTAAGGACTGTTTCATCAAGAACATCGAGAAGCGGGAGGCGTTCTTCAAGATGGCTTCCCCGACTACCAAGGCGGCAATTCTCAAGAGGGTGGCGGACTATGAGAAGCATGGTAGCTTACCGAAGCCTGGTGAACATCTTGGTGCTGCAGCTGGGCAATCTGAACTTCATCCTGGACTGGAAGAGGCTGGTGAGGTCCTTTTTGCCATTCGGGAGGCTGGTCCATCTGACTTACACCCTGGTCTGAGCGAGACCGGTGAAGATATATATGCCAGTTATTTGGGCTCTGGACTATTGGAATCTGGTCGTTCTAGCATCTCTGGCTCGCTGACCCTTTGCCCGGCCTCGGGCCAGCTATCGACGTATCAGAGCTCCGTACTGGTGGAGTCATCATTACTGGACGGTGCACAATCTGCCCTGAGCTCAGGGTCAGCTGAGGCTGGTAATCTCAACATCTCTGGGTCGCTGCCTTCCAGTTCGGCCCCGTGCGAGCGAGCCCTGGATATCTGGTCGGGGCTCTGTACCTGTGGAGTCCCAGTCCTCTGTGTTCCCGGCATTCAATTACTACTCTGTCCTGACGGAGGTGGACGAGCCTCAGGTTGTTGTATCCTACACTGCTGGTGAGTACACTGGGGACAATGAGGGCACTGTGAGTGCACCTCGTGTGGAATTGTCTTCAGTGGGGTGCCCTCCTCGCAGGGCCAGGAAGAAGCACCACTGCTACGTTCCCAACAAGCATTCTCCTGTGCTCAGCCGTCGTCACCGCACCAAGGTTGTACCTATTTATGACTCATGGGTCTACATTGATGTACTCACTGCCTTCTTCCCTGACAAGGCTCGCCTGAAGAGGACACGGGCCCAGTGGGATTGTGGACGTGATCAGCACTTGGGCGACACTTTTCAGATATCCCCGAGACAGCTCTGGTTCAAGCCTGGATTGCAACGGCGGCACTCTGTCATGATGGCCGGGTCTGTGGAGATATTCCTTCGTGCTCACCACATACTTGACAGGGGCACTACTCTTCCTCGTGGTGTTGAGCACACTGTCAGTGCCGAGAAGATCCTCTGCCAGCTCCGTGTCATCAGGCAGGCCACGGATGACATGGACATATTACTGAAGCTGGAGTCTGTCATGGTGCGCACCTCGCTGGTAGACCTGCATAGCTGGGCGTCTGAGCTCGGGGGGGCCACCAGGGCCTTGATACAGGTAGTGGAGGACTTTGGAGGCATGCTATCCCTCGGTGAGGGGTAGAGTACCAATGCCTGGCCTGAGTACTCGGACTCTGGCTCGGATGATGATGCCTCGATGCCAGACCTGGAGGATGCATCTGACTCTGACGAGGAGGAGGAGGACATGTACCTTGGGCACTCTGACGAGGAGGGCATGCACCTTGGGCAGCCAGTTGAGAGTGATGCTGGGTCTGTTGCCAGCCTTGTTTCTGGTTCGGACTCTGGCTCAAGTGATGGTGATTCTCTACCAGACCTGGAAGATGCCTCTGACTCTGACGAGGAGGAGGAGGGTATGTACCATGGGCACTCTGACGAGGAGGATGAGTACATGAGCCTTGGTCAGCCCGTTGAAGGAGTGGGTTACAGCCCCTCTGATGATTGGGCCTCTGGACTGCTTTCTCCACCTCGCAAGATCCGCTTCTGCTCTGTGGCTCTGCTCCCCAGTGACTATTATGAGGACCGCTGTGAGAGCTACTACGATGATGCCTGTGATGACCTCGTCGAGGATTTGGACTTGGACTCTGACCCACGTGGTGAGTGTGCTTGGGTGCCTTGTGATACTTGGACATCTGGTGTGTATTGTGCCCCTGATGCTGGCCATGCTCAGGTGGCATGTGGTGCGAGTGCTGGCAGCAGTGGCACTCAGTCTGCTGTGGACAAGAGTGCTGTTATCGACAGTGGCGCCACCAAGCACATCTTCAACTCTGTCCGGGTGTTCAATGCGGACTATGACTCTACAGCCTGTGAGACCTTCAGTGTGGTGCAGAGTCAGTCTGTGAGCTCCTCTGGCAGTGGCTCG
Organism: Cymbomonas tetramitiformis; assembly: GCA_001247695.2. Lineage (NCBI taxonomy): Eukaryota > Viridiplantae > Chlorophyta > Pyramimonadophyceae > Pyramimonadales > Pyramimonadaceae > Cymbomonas > Cymbomonas tetramitiformis. The sequence goes on from LGRX02001983.1 coordinate 19,346, forward strand.
GTGACCTTTGCCAAGAAGGATGTAAAGTCTGGGCGCATGGTTGGGCTGCAGCTCCTTGGCACACACTGCATACCTGGGCAGCCCTTCAACCTCTTATCTGTGGTGGCGCTCGAGGATGCGGGTTTTCTTGTGGACTTTGGGGCCAGAACTGTGTCCAAAGGGGGGGTGGTGTTCTCCTTTGCCAGAGTTGGCAACCAGTACATTATGCATGAGGACACATATAACACTTTGGACACTCATCTAGCCTGTGCTGCCAAACATACTGATGATCAACGAGACCGCTCTGACTGGAAATTTGAGGACACCAAGCCTCACTTCACCACTCATGGCCCTTTCCTCCTGGAACTATTTTCCTCTGACGACAACCACATCCTGGATGACTACTGTACCATTACTGACACATGTTTTGGTAAGGATTGGGCTGGCAAGCATTGCTATGGGAACCCGCCATTCGACCATGACATCATCCTACAGTGTCTCCAGAAGGCCCTCACTGTCTTCGACAAAGACCCTTCCAACACCAAATTTATGTTCATATTGCCTAAATGGGTCACAGCGAGCTGGTGGAGTTTGGTCTCTTGCTTTGATGTTATTCATGAATACCCTGCTGGTGCTAAGATCTTCTCTGCACCGAGGGAGTCATGCTATAACGTGGCCAATCTGGAACCCTGTGGAGAAGATCGTGTGTGGATTGAGGACACCAAGTGGCCAGTGGTGGTTTTGTTCAAGGACTCGCACACCACAGAGCAGCTTGACATCAAGCTGCTACAACATGTGAGGCTGGGTCACGTTGGTGACAAGCCCGTTGATCACATGTTTGCTCAAAATGTTCCTATGCCCATCAGTGAGTCACAGTACTCTGGCAGCCCAGTGCAGCATTGCCCTGAGAGGTGCATTGCCTGTAGGCTGGCCAAGGCCATAAGGCCCTCTGTGAAACCCACTGAGAGAGAGCTATCCAAGGAACTGGGGAATCTTGTATGGTCAGACACATGTGGACCATTCAGGACCAGTGCTGGGGGGTACAGATGGTTCGTGCTGTTTGTCGATGACTCCACTACATGGATATGCACATTCTTTCTCAAACTGAAGTCTGACTATCTCAAGGCTTTCCAGCTATACCTGCAGGAGGTGAAGCGCCTGAGAAGCACCATGAACCTGTCCAGCGAGTACAGTATCACATGGTGCTCCACACTCATGGTGACAGTACCATGATTGCTGGGCAAACTGCAGCTTTTTGTGAGGAGCATGGTATTGAGCAAAGGCATGGCTCCCCATACCTGCATGAGAACCAGGCAAGGGTAGAGAGGTCACACCGAGATGTACAAGCCATGGCCAGAGCACTCCTACTAACTTCTGGATTTGATGTGGACATGTGGCCCCTGGCCACCCGCCATGCGGTGTACATCCTTGACCGTGTATTCCGAAAATCTCTGGGGTGGACTTCGGCTTACTACCTCATCAGGAAGAAGCATGCGGACCTGTCCCAGCTGCGAGTATTTGGATGCATGGCCTACCCCTTTATTGACCCCACGATCCGTGAACATAAGCTCAGCAACCGGGCACGTGAACTCAGATATGTTGGACATTCAGAGGTGTCATCTGCCTATCTGCTATATGATTGTGAGTCTGGAAAGGTGGTCAACTCTGGTATGGTCACCTTCTCGGAGAGACTGGACAAGCTGGGCAAGGTGGTGACCACATGGGATCCTTCTGCAATGACCCCTCTCAAGACCAACTTCATGGTCACCACACTGGATGCGCCCTACAGAGATCCTCCGCCTGCACTATTGGAGACTGCTGTATTGGAGCAGGGTGTGTACTTACCTGAGGACAGTGATGAGATTGTGGCTGTGGTGAAGGTGGAAACCTCTGATGATGTGTGCTGGGTGAGTTTGAGCTCATATCTCAAGCCAGGCAGTGATCGCCTGTCACTATTGAGGGATTGCCCCTCATATGGGAGTGTCAATGCTCACTATCCACTATTCACTGAGGTGCGTGCTGTCACTGGAAAGGGGGACTCTGAGGAGGCCATGATTTGTGGACGTGCTATTGAACCTCATGCTCAACCTTACTGCGTGGTCCTCCTCACCAACTTCACCATCATGGACCTGTCTGCTGGAGATGTGCGATTTCCACCTACACACACATGCCTGGGTGTTCAAGCTGCAGAGACACCCACTGTGCAGAGCTCTCTACTGCCTGAGGGAGTTACTGAGCCAAAATGTCACTCACAGGTTCTGAGTTCACCTGACTGTACTGAGTGGCTCAACTCTATTCAAGATGAACTGGAGGCACTGGTACAGATCAAGAAGCCTTACTGATGATGGACGAGGAGGACATACCAGCTGGGGTAAAGTTACTGGAGATGTCACTGGTGCTCAAGGTCAAGTTGGACAAGAACAGGCAACTCCTGAAGAGGAAGAGCCGGATATGTGTGCGGGGCAATAAACAGGAGTATGGGGTGGACTACTATGACACCTTTGCACCATGTACACAACTGTCGTCAGTCAGGATCGTCATCACCCTGGCTCTGAACCTTGGACTTGTGGTCTACCACATGGATGTTGACACTGCCTTTTTGAACTCAGTACTCGAGGAGGACCTGTATGTTCGTCTTCCCCGAGGGCTGGTCTATGGGGGGCACAGGTGTGCCAAACTGCTGAAGGCAGTGTATGGGCTTAAGCAGGCTGGCAAAGAGTGGTTTGACACCTCCGATGCGTTCATAATGGGATATGACTCCAGGATGCAGAGGAGTGACGTGGAGCCCTGCCTGTATTTCATCCGGGACACCACTCTCCAGGTCATCATTCTGGCCTACGTGGATGACTACCTGGTGGCCACCAATGACAAGTCTTGGTATGACACCTTTGTGGCCTCTTTCCACGCACAGTATGCGTGCAAAGATCTTGGGGTGCTGGACTTGGTCATGGGTATCGGGGTGCGCTGGGGAAGTGATACAGCATACTTATCTCAGTCTGGTTATATCTCCCAGATCATCAGCACTTATGGCCTAGATGATGCCAAGCCAACAAGTTTACCGATGTCACCTGGCACTGCGCTGGCTCCCGCTGATGGTAAAGGACCCATGCCTTACCGAGCTCTTCTGGGGCAGCTGCAGTGGGTGGCTCGCTGCAGTAGGCCTGACATTATGGCAGCAGTATCAGTCCTGTCAAGTTTCTGCGCCACGTATGGTCCAGAGCACTTTGTGGCCCTGAAGCAGGTGGTGAGATATCTGAAGGGCACCAGGGAGTACGAGCTGGTGCTGCGCACTGTTTCAGTGCCTGGGGGGGGTGGCACTGGACCAAGCAGACCTTTGCCTCTCTCCATCTACACCGATTCTGATTATGCAGGGTGCAAGGTAACCAGGAGAAGCACCTCTGGTATTGCGGTCTTCCTATGTGGGAGTTTGATCATATTCTCATCTATGATCCAGAAGTGCGTGTCTCTATCCACCACTGAGGCCGAGATCATCGCTATGTCCGAGGGAGCTCGTGAGGTCAAGTACGTCCTCAACGTGCTGGACTCCCTGGTGGACATATGCAGGCCAGTGCCTATGTACTGTGACAACCAGGGAGCTATCCACCTGGCCACTGACTACGTGAACAACTCCCGGTCCAAGCACATTGAAGTGAGGAACATGTACATCAGGGAGCTGGTCAAGGCCAAGGACACAGAGGCGCTGTACACTGGGACTGATGATAACACCTCTGACATCATGACCAAGCCTCTGGCACTCCCTATATTTCGCGTACACAGAGAGCGACTGGGTGTCATGAACCTGCCTCGTGGAGACCAATGAAGACTAAAGGGGGCACCATCCCCATAAACTGGAGCTGAAGGGGCGCCATCCCAAGAACTGGGCATTGCTGACTGAAGGGGCACCATTCCCAAGAACTGGCAGTAGGACAACTAGACAGTCACCCTTTAGAAGGGGTATTGGAATCTGCAGTGTCTGCTGATCAGTTTGATGTAAAGCATGACTGTCTAGGCCTTGCACAGTAGTCAGGATGCTCAAACCCTGAAGGAACCCTGAAGAAACCCTTAGATCTAGATCTGTAGATCTGTTGAACTAATCGTGGCCATTGGATCATATGATGACCATCGGCAAGATACAGTGTGTAATAGTTCACCGGCCCATCGCAGACGTGTCACTGCAGTCGTTATGAACTCGACAGTGACACGTCATACTCTAATTAGTGAACTTTCGCTTAGACTGCCCAATTAGTAATGATTGGGCGCTAACGTTCGTGGCGTTTCGAGCTGCGAACTGATATATCTTTTGAGAATGAAAGTTTACGCTCGCTTTTTGCAAATAACCCTGTATAGAATTCCAAAAGCGGGCGCTGATATGTGTGGGACGATGTGTCCCTCCCGGAGGGTGGGCATTTTCCGCACACAGCACCCGGAAGGGTGCAACCACATGCTTGTGCCAGGGTGGTTGAGAAGGTGTGCTTCCTCAGCAGGCAGGCACAGCTGTCTGCCGCTGTGCAGGCTTACATCAACCCGACAGCGGCGCCGGACCAGGCAATGTGAACCTACTTTGGGTGGCTGGCCCAACTGGGGGGTGTGTGTGAAGGAACTTTGAGGCAGCGTGCAAACTCTGGCAAATGGTAGTTATATCGTTCATGCAAAAGGCGGAAATGTTTAAATTGGAGCCTGCAGAATTTCGAAGGTATCGAAATATCGTCGCCAATCGACCTGAGCCTGCGACCCTGACAGTGACAGTGACAGTGACGGTGACAGTGACAGTGGCACTGGACGTTTCGAGCGCTTCCGAGAACGCCGGCATCCCGTCACCAACTATAATCGGTATTCCGCCCACCTAACCCAGAATCTCCGTTCAGCTGCAAATCTCTTGGACTATTTGAAGCATCCACAAATAGACATTCACTAGCTGAACACTTAACGTCTTGGCTGGTAGCTTAGACAGCGCCAGCCAGATCAATGCTCTCAATTTTAATGGATGCCCGGGCAGCGTGCCTTTTGTGCAGTTGGATTACGTGTGAGCAAAAGGAAACGAACGGATCCGATCAGAATCCAGCTCGAATCAAAACAGTCTGAAAACTATCCGCATCCGGTGAGGTCCAACAAAATGCGCATCCTCCCTATTCGGCATCTCGTAGGGTCGTGAAGCCTGTATCTAGTGTCTCTATCTGCTTCAGGGGCCGACATATACTGATGGATCCGTTGTCATAACGGTCGTGCATCAAGGCTGCCGCGTGATATGCCTCAGCGACAAGCAAGTGCTTGTGCATAGAACCCAGCGCAGGCGGCGGCTATGTGAGAGGAGGGATTGATGCCCACACGGTCCTCCACCCGAAGGGTTGGTAGGGGCAACCATTCGGACGCGGCCGCGCATGACACGGCATGCCGTGGAAAGATAGCTCCAGCGCAGACTTGCAGAACGAGGCAGACTTATAGGAAGCAATGCGCCACGTATTGCCAGTCTCGCCTAGATGGCAACCCCGCGTTGTCATCACAATGCAGGGATCGCTCGGGTCACACGGATACATGACGCGCTGCACGTACCTTGGAGATGAAGACATCCGTCCCCCCGGAGCTGGTGAGCACTTGAGCCCCGAATACGTTTTGCGAGCTGAAGTACCCGGTGACGATCACCGATTCGTCGTCATCCATCACGTTGTGCGTCACAGTGCTCTCGTACACCGGTTGCAGACTTGCAGTGACGGAGCATTCTGATGTTCCCAACAAAGAGCGGAAGTATCACGCAACCAAATCGACCAGACGTGTGAAGCTCTCCGCTCTTTTACCATCGATCTGATTGCTCCTATCATCTGGTAACCATCATTCTGCTCCGTCGGATGCGCTTTGCATGCCACTCTCTGTATGCCGTATGGGGTGAGTTTCTTGGTTTGACATGTGCACGATGAGGAAAGGCGCCAATACTGGAATATGTAGAGCTTAATTTCGCCCTGCTCGCATGCGGTCCGCTAGAGGATGTTACATCCACACTGTTCATAACGGGACGATGCGGGGCACCATTATCTGCCAGGATGCATGCCATGCAATAGATGACCATCATCTGCCAGGATGCATGCCATGCAATACATGACCATCATCTGCCAGGATGCATGCCATGCAATAGATGACCATCCAGACAGAAAACTCATTCTGCTCTCCGGGCCCCCGTCGACCGCCCGGAGGAGCTGACTCTAGGCTCTACTCCTTCAAATATTGTCTGTCGATGACATACTCGCAGTCTCACATTCTTGAGCTTTGGGCGAAGATAGTGGCGGGGTGCCAAAGGAGTCGATGGCACCCCATGCACACACATTGAACGGCATGAGATCGGCCAACAAAAGCCAGCCCATCATCATCCCAGTGGATGTGAAAAGCAAATCAAGAGCAGGGCGGGGCCGTGACAAGATACCACAAACTCATACATATTCCCAACCCAGATGCAAGGCAGCATGGAAGGATGATACGATGTGACCGATCATCGCCCAACAACTGTTGGTCTCTGGGTAACGGAGTAAGCGGACCCTGCTGGCATGCCCCCAGTGGCTCCCGGTCGATGGATGGGACCTGTTGGTCCATGGTTATGTCATGAATGCAGTCACACCACACAGCATGGACACCCCATGTAAAAAAAAGGAAACATGCGGGCACCTAAGTGCTCCATACAAAATTCAAGGGAGAACACAGAAGGTGTACTTCACACATACACTGAACGGCATGAGATCGGCCAACAAAAGCCAGCCCATCATCATCCCAGTGGATGTGAAAAGCAAATCAAGAGCAGGGCGGGGCCGTGACAAGATACCACAAACTCATACATATTCCCAACCCAGATGCAAGGCAGCATGGAAAGATGATACGATGTGACCGATCATCGCCCAACAATTGTTGGTCTCTGGGTAACGGAGTAAGCGGACCCTGCTGGCATGCCCCCCAGTGGCTCCCGGTCGATGGATGGGACCTGTTGGTCCATGGTTATGTCATGAATGCAGTCACACCACACAGCATGGACACCCCATGTCAAAAAAAGGAAACATGCGGGCACCTAAGTGCTCCCCACAAAATTCAAGGGAGAACACAGAAGTTGTACATCACCACCTTCTGCCTCTCCTCGCAGCACGACAGACGAATCTACCGAGCTCTCCAAGAGGCAGTGCCCGCCAGAATGGCACCACAGGGATAACCGCCTCCCAACACCCACTTCCACCCGGCGATCGTCCCCGTTCACAGCGATCCGCCAGTACTTCATATCAAGGTCAAAGAACACATACACACACTGAACGGCATGAGATCGGCCAACAAAAGTCAGCCCATCATCATCCCAGTGGATGTGAAAAGCAAATCAAGAGCAGGGCGGGGCCGTGACAAGATACCACAAACTCATACATATTCCCAACCCAGATGCAAGGCAGCATGGAGGGATGATACGATGTGACCGATCATCGCCCAACAATTGTTGGTCTCTGGGTAACGGAGTAAGCGGACCCTGCTGGCATGCCCCCCAGTGGCTCCCGGTCGATGGATGGGACCTGTTGGTCCATGGTTATGTCATGAATGCAGTCACACCACACAGCATGGACACCCCATGTCAAAAAAAAGGAAACATGCGGGCACCTAAGTGCTCCCCACAAAATTCAAGGGAGAACACAGAAGTTGTACATCACCACCTTCTGCCTCTCCTCGCAGCACGACAGACGAATCTACCGAGCTCTCCAAGAGGCAGTGCCCGCCAGAACACATACACACACACACACGTCGCAAGGCAATCGGCGCAAGGGCTCCAGTCACGGGGAGTTGGTGCTGGGGGTAGAGGGCTACAAGCGCAAGTCGTTGGCGGCGCAAGTTTGGATGAGGGCAACCCAGTTTATCATTCTCAGCCCCTTGGGACAGCGCTTGGGCATTCTGGCCGTGGCGTGGGTGGGCAAGCTCTCTTGGGACCAGGCTGTAGTGGGCAGCGGGGTGATGTGGGGTGTGGGCTTGGTGGTGGAGGGGTGGCTCGGTTGGCGGAGGTGAGCCGGCTCCAGAGACACAGCAGCAGTGCGCCGGCAGGACAGCCGCAGAGGGGCTCAGGTGGCCCAGTGAGGCTCAGGGAGCAGAGGAGTGGTCTTGCGCGTGGGCTTGGTGGTGGAGATATGGCTCGCGCAGCTCGGGGGGCAGGGATGAACCGGCTTCAGGCACAAGGCGGCAGTGCGCTGGCGGTGCAGATGCAGAGGGGCTCGGGTGGCTCAGCGAGGCTTAGGGGGTCCCATTCTTCACTAGTGAGCTCCGGAGAATCCGGATGAGTGTCCCGAAGTGTGTGCTGAATCCTTTGATCCCCGGCGTGGGTACATAGTGCAGTCTCCTGTGGCTACGGGGTGCCAAAAGAGTCGCAAGGATAAGCATACCCACACACACGCCGTGACAACCGGAGGGCCCAGGAAGAAACAACGCCCTGTCTGTCGACATTGACGGTTCGACCCTTCCAAGAGAACCAGATCCAGTCACAGACTATAGGAGTTTGAACAGACACAAACTCAGCTCTGTTATTTTGCACTCTCCCTCCCTCCCAACCCAGAATCTCTGTTTCAGTTGCAGACAATTTTGGATATTCATAAAAAATAGACATTCACTGGCTGAACACTCGAAGTCCCGGCTGGTAGATTAGACAGCGCCAGCCAGACAAATTCTATTTATTATAATGAATGGCAGCAGTGTGCCTTTTGGCAGTAGATTGTGTGTGCAGAAAGAAACTCTAGGTAGTATCGTAGTTGTGAAAACGTTGCATCGAAATAGGGGAGGGAAGTCTTACCATAGTCGTTGTAAGAGTCGGTGTCAGTGTCTGAGTCGGTGTCAGAGTCAGAGTCGGAGTCAGAGTCAGAGTCGGTGTCGGAGTCAGAGTCGGTGTCGGAGTCAGAGTCAGAGTCGGTGTCGGAGTCAGAGTCAGAGTCAGAGTCAGAGTCAGTCTCGAGTCGGAGTCAGAGTCAGTGTCTGTCGGAGTCAGAGTGTCGGAGTCAGAGTCAGAGTCAGAGTCGGTGTCGAGTCAGAGTCAGAGTCGGTGTCGGTGTCGGTCGGAGTCAGAGTCGGAGTCGGAGTCAGAGTCGGTGTCGGGTCGGGTCGGAGTCAGAGTCGGTGTCGGAGTCAGAGTCGGTGTCGGTGTCGGAGTCGGAGTCGGTGTCAGTGTCGGGCAGCCCTGCGATGCACCAAAGCAACTGTTGAAATGGGGAGCCGCCGTGCATGGCAGTTAAAGCGGCGCTGTTGAAATGCGTGATAACAGGTGTTTTGAGACGGGGATCCCTGTAATGCAACAATACGGTCATATGATTAGGTCAGATGTATGAAGAAAGAAAAAAAACTAGCTACGCCCTCCGGGCGCTTGAGCGTATTTATTTCGGGCCTTGATGCTCTATCTATGATATAAGCGAATGTATACTTCCTAAGTATAACACACACACATAGTGTAGTCTCCTGTGGCTTCGGGGTGCCAAAGGAATCGCAAGGATAAGCATACACACACACACCCCTGGCTATTCTCGGTGACCTTCAACAGCATTGGGCCTGCTTTCTTGAGGGGTGTTCCATGCTGCCCAGCCCTGGAGCTCAGTTCGGCGGAATACCGGGTGGCCCTGCGGCACATTCTTCATGCGGAGCAGCCCCTCCTTGGCCAAGTGGAGGAGTGCCCCGATTGTGGAGGAGAGCGGGATCCCACCGGGACACACTTACTGGCATGATACTGGATGATGGACGGGGAAGGGCTTGGTGGGAATGGCGCCATGGTTGGCGCCCACGTTGCTGAAGGGGCGCGTGCACCTGGAGGGGTGAATGGCGTGGTTGGAGTATTCGTTATAATAGGGGTCCTGGTTGGGCTCATCGTTCTTGTCGGGGCCCTCGTCGTTACTCTCGGGGTGCTTGTGGGGGCAAACGTTGCAATCGGGGTGCTTGGTGTTGCTGTAGCATTGCTCGTTGATGTGGGGACGGTTGTTGGGGTGCTCGTGGCTGGACTCATTGATGTGCGGTTGTTGGGGTGCTCGTGGCTGGACTCGTGGCTCGTATCTGTTGATGTGGGGGCGGTTGTTGGATTCGTTGATGTGGGGGGCGATCGTTGGGGAGCTCGTGGTTGGACTGTTGATGTGGGGGCGGTCGTTGGGTAGCTGGAGGATGGAGTCGTTGATGTGGGGACGGTCGTCGGGGTGCTCGTGGTTGGAGTCGTTGATGGGGACGGTCGTTGGGGTACTCGTGGTTGGACTTGTTGATGTGGGGGCCTGGGTTGGGGTGAAAGTTGTGGTGGGGTATTCGTGTGTGTTGGGGGGCTTGTAGGGACACTCGTGGTTGGGGTGAAAGTTGTGGTGGGGGTACTCGTGTGTGTGGGGGGGCTTGTAGGGACACTCGTGGTTGGGGTGAAAGTTGTTGTAGGGACGTTCGTTGGGGAAAATGTTTGAGTGGGGGTGTTTGTCTCGGTGGGCGAAGCACTTGATGGGGCAGTTGTGAACATCATTGGACCTTCTGTCGGGGCGCTTGTAGTCCCGAGCAATTCAAATGTGGTGAACGCCTTATACGAGCTCTGGTACTGCTGCGTGCTCCCCTGAAATGCCCACACCCGTTCATTTGCGGACGCCCCCTCGGAGTCGTATGTCTTCACGATCGCCACAAACCCCACCGCCGACTCCGCGACGAAGGAGTTGCCATTCGACACCGGCCCAGTTGCACTAGCAGTATACACACCGGAGCTCGGTCTGGACGCCGTCACCAGCACGCCGTCCTCTGACGAGCTCACATAGGTCCCCACACTCCATTGCATCTGCAAATTGTCGCCTGTCACGCCAATCTCAAACTGCACCACCGTGGTGTCCGACACCACCGCATTGTCCTTGCCATAAATGAGCACGCTGAACGTCAGCACTCCGGTCGGCTCCGGCGGTACACTCACGGCCGCATCCACCTCCTCTGGGCTGCTCAGCTTCATCCACCGGTAAAAGTTGGCATACACATAATTTGAGTAAACAATATCCTGGGTGTGAGGGCAGGGAGTGCCGTACGTCCACCCCTGAGGGCACTTGCTCGTGTCATCCGGAGCTGTCAGGAAATCCAAGGTTGGGTCGAACTGCTGCCGCTGGAAGGTGGTCAAGCTCGTGGGATCCGTGTAGCCGCTAGATCCCGCCACCCAATTCTTAAGAGCCTGCACATCGAAGGTGTCGAAATAGCCATCCCGGTTGACATCCCCGAGGACGTCGCTTGTTGTCTGCAGCAAATGGCGCCGCGCTCTGCGGGCATCGAGCTCCCTCTGCTGCTGCGCACGTGCGTTCGCCAACCGACTTGCATAGGCAGAAAGTATCTCAACTTCCAGTAGCTGACGCCGCCGCGAGCTTGATAACTCATGTGCGCCTAGCCCGGCAACGATGGCAACCTGGTTCCCTAGTGCAACGGATATTTCTGAGCTCGTGTCCGACGTCAGCAGGCCCTGTATCGTCCCAACTATTGGGCTCAGCGTGCTCGCTCCAGACTGAACTTGCAGAGTCACCGTGGCCACGGTGACCAAGCCCGACTTAGTTGTCGAGATCTCGGTTCCCGTGATCAGCACCTGAGTTGAGGGATCGTTAATCGTGCACGAGAATGTGTAGTCCGCCCAGTCACTCCCCACGCTGCACGCAGTTGCCCTCACATCCGTGTCCACGATTGTCAACAAGATGTCGTACAGATTCAGAGTATTCGAGCCCGTCTCTATCTGCACCGGGACTGAGAATGTCCCGCCCACAGCTGTCGACGTGAACTGCACCCCGTCGTTCAACCCCAGGTCCACATCGTTGGTCGCGGGCCTCAAGTTTGCGTACACGTCCATCGTGCCGCTTACCAGATCCGTGATGTCAGACGTGCTGCACATCGATGTGGCCATCAATGCCACTGCCTGGTAGTGATTGTCTAGCAGCGTTGCCACGCCTGCAGCCGTCACGGATATCTTGTCTGCGGCGTCGCTCGTGAAGGTAGCATACTCGGTATCTGCCACCCAGCTGGACTGGGTGCCGCCCACAATGTCTGTGAACTGCGTGCCGTCACTGAACACAGCCGTCACGCTCAGCGTCTTCGTGCTGTCTTTCACCGCATAAAAAGTAGTAGGAAAGTTAGAACCACTCCACGAGGTGGTGTGGGTGAGCGATGTCACGCTCACGCGGTTGCTCTCCACCGTGTACGTAAATGCCGTGGAAGCCACTGAGTAGTACGTCGCCGTCACATCATAACTGCCGTCAGCGCTTGCTACCACTCTGCCGTTGCTTGCTGTCACGCTCAGACCTGAGGTTTGGGATATTGCATAGCTCGACTCTGAGAGCACGTCATGTGTGGTACCATCTGACAGCGTGGCAGTGGCCGTCAATACTGCCCTCTGATACGTGCTTGTGCACTGCACCAAGCTCAAAACACTTTCAGTGAAGCTGCTACTGCCACTGTAAGTGGGATACGGGTTGGAGCTCAGAGCCACTGATGAAGTCCCTATCACAGTCACAGTCACAGTCGCGGTAATGCTGCTGGCATACGTTGGGAAGGACACCTCAATCGTTGCCGACCCGAAGTCTGCTGTCCCATCTATGACTGAGGCCGTCACCGACGATGTGCCCACGGTGACCTCCACCAGGGCACCTCCAGACGTCACGGTGTATGTAGAACGGGAATCAAGCGTGAAGTCTTTCGAAGTGCTGTCATCAAAAGTCCCCGTCACAGTGAGTGTACTGGACGTCGCAGTATTGATCGGGCTGTTTGCAGCTCCGTCAGATGATCTTGAAATCTTAGTAGGCGATGCAGTGATGGTTGCACTCGTCGGTGTGGCCACTGCCACAGTTACTCCTCCAAAGCCAGAAGCGATTGTTGTTGAATCACACGAGTCTGTCCATGTCGCTGTAAGCAGCTGCTCGGAGTCGGCACTTGATGGACTATCCGGTACTGTTCCCTTGAAGTCTGCACTTCCAAAGCTTTCCATTGATACCGTCAGCGCTGAACTGTACGAAGAGTTCACTGTGACGCCTGAGCCATCCGCTGAGGGCACCTCCTGCCAGTACCCGTCGCTGAAATGTGCGAACACATAAATCGGACCACTGTCCTCCTCCGCAGTCAATGACTGCACAAATGTCGTCTGCGCTGTGAAAGCAGTGCTTGGAGCGAGGCTGACCGATGAGTCCACCCCGCTCCATGTCGCCCCCGTCACCAGCACCGCACTAAGCACCGACACAGTAACTACCGTGTCCGTCACCGTGACACTCGTACTGGCAGACAGCCCGCTTGCCCCACCTGAGATGGACACTGTTGCAGTCCCCAACGCTATACCCGTGGCTGTTGTTCCAGACACCGAAGCAACCCCACTATCACTGGATTCAAACGACACCAGGCACGTCACGTCTACGTTGGCCACGGAGGTCAAACCACTTCCGCCCCATGTTGCAGTGGCCGCCAGCTCAGTTCCCTGATACAATGAGCTGGAGCAGCTCGAAGCTTGCTTCGCCCCCGTCACCGCGTTCAGCTCCGCGTCATCCGCCATCACCGTTATGGATGATGGAAACCATACCCGGAAGCGCACACTTGTGCTGTAGGTACCATCTGTCACGCTGACAGACAGGCTACTTTCACCTGCACTCTGTGAGCTCGTCAGCACCATGTCGCAGCTGCTTAGTGTGGCCACAGTGGCATCCGCCAGCCCCAGGCACGTCGCGGCGGTTGTGGTCGTGTCACTCTCTCCGTATTTGTTATACACTCTCTTAACCGTGATGCTGCTCGTCACATCCGTTCCATCAAGGTACGCAGTGTTAAAAAGCTCAGCCTGCGCAGCGTATGCATAGATTCCCACCTGTGCGAGCTCGGTCACCGTCAGCTGGCCCTGCGTTTGAGCTCCTCCATGTGCATCATCCACCTGCCCTATCTTCTGCGATGCAAACTCCACGTTCGCCGTAGTCACCATGGAATAAGCACTCAAGCTCAACACATTGCTGGATGTGCCAACGGTCGCCGACGATACCAAAGAGAACGTCACCGTGAACAGCGTCACAGCAGTTCCAGTCACTTCCGCATCCGTCGTCGAAGACGACAGCCGAGATACCACGACGTTGACCACGCCGTCAGTGCCAGAGTTCACTGTGGGGGAAGCATACTTCGAATCTCCGGATAAGCTGCTGAACGTCAGTATGCTGCTTGTGTAATACACAATCGCATTGAATGAGCCCAGCACATATTCTGTGCCGCCACTGGTTGTGGTCCGCGCCAACACCTGCACCCCGGCAATGGCCCGACCGAGCACAGTCACTCCCCGGTCCCAGCTTCCCGGAAACTGCCCATATGCGCAATCCATGCACCTGTGCCGCCACCGCCATCCAAATACCTGCAGCGCCTCACACTGTGATACTTCAGTGGGCGCACCTGAGAGGTGAAGGAGTCCCCGCCAAAGCGCGGGCTGTAGGGCATCGTGATCACCATATTTGGCTCAGAGAGAGCTGTATGGGAAGCCTGCACCTCACACCTCACCACAATCAGCATCAAAAGCATCACTGCCTCAGCCCCTCCCACCCGTATGCTCGCGTCTCACTCCTCAGATCCTCTCCAACAACCACACCACTACATGTCCCCATGCGCGCCCCCTGGACATCAGCACCGGCCTCCCAAAGCCCCCCACAATCCTTCTATACATCATGCCGCCCACGTAATGTCACTCCTCATGAGCGAGTCAGGGCGCTTCTCACCTTTGCTCCCAGAGTCAGTGTCAGAGAGGAGCTTTCCGCGACCACAGCGTCGCTATACAACACTTGTACCTGCCATAGCACGTGCCATCAAACATCAGCAACCAGCCAGCCATTTGGCATGTTCAGTCCCAGCATAATGCGCCATCACCCTCCTCCATTTCCCCCCACCTTCTCAGCCCCCACGTACCTTCACTGATCCAGTCACGTTGCCTGAGGTGCTGAACTCTGAGGACAGCCCATTAGACGTGTACGAGCAGGTTGCTGCTCCAGTGGAAGAGCTCGGAGACGAACAGGCTGAGGACAGAGAGGTGCTGCCAGCTGTCATCACCAGGTTGACTGTGATCCCACTCGTCGTCACCTGCACCTCACCATCAGACCAGAGACGAGCATGAGCAAATGACACACAGAGTAGTGCTCTCGGCCCTCGCGTCACACATCACCGGACCGAACCTTCCTGGCAGCCCGCTCGACTTTCCGCATGACTGCGTCTCTTTCCCGATACCTCGTCTGCCTCTGCGCATGCTTGCCAAGTGTCCCGTGTGTGCGGCAGCAATAACCATGGTGGAAGCTTCCTTCCAGGCCCAGGCCCCTGCACAGGGGCAATGTAGCAGCAGATCAGCGTCGGGTATTCACCTGGGGCCGGCCGTCTTCGTCACGCACGTAGTACTGCGCACTTATATAATAGCTATCAACATAAATGGTGCTCGTGCGCAGCAGCAGAGAGATGGACGCAGCTTGCTTGGTGGCAGTGGTAAACGCTGGGCTCTGGTCAGTGCTGAAACTGCTGTCCAGCCCCCCGCCTGCACAGCTCGTGCCCCCAATGTACACCTCCACATTGCCTGCCACACCCATCCCCCCACTCACTTCTCAAGCCCAAAAGTGTGCAGTGCCATCACACTTCCTGACGTGGCAACAAGCCCTCAGAGCACACCTCTATCTCCACACCTCCCCGCACAAGGTGGTCTCAGGGCCTGTCTCACTGTCAAAACCCAGAAGCGCGCTCGCCACATCATTGCGGCTTGCTGCACCAAATAATGCTCTCCGAGCTGACCTATCCACGAGCAAGAGGACGGGCCCGAACCCCTAGAAACCCACCTGACGTGCTTGGGATCCTGTTACTGAATGTTGAGAAGGTGCGGCTGAAAGAGGCAGAGGCAGAGGTCGTGCTGCCTTGCGGGAAGCCTGCACTGGTTGAAGTCAGCCGCAGCACGGTGCGGAGGTAAGTCGAAAACGAATACACTGTGGGAGCACTCGTAGGGGCAGAAGATGTTGTTGGTGTGCTCGTTGCGGTTGGGGTACGTGTGTCTGTAGGAGCACTTGTTGACGTCCTCGTTGTAGAGTCGGAGTCGGTGTCGGTGTCGGGCAGCCCTGCGATGCACCAAAGCAACTGTTGAAATGGGGAGCCGCCGTGCATGGCAGTTAAAGCGGCGCTGTTGAAATGCGTGATAACAGGTGTTTTGAGACGGGGATCCCTGTAATGCAACAATACGGTCATATGATTAGGTCAGATGTATGAAGAAAGAAAAAAAACTAGCTACGCCCTCCGGGCGCTTGAGCGTATTTATTTCGGGCCTTGATGCTCTATCTATGATATAAGCGAATGTATACTTCCTAAGTATAACACACACACATAGTGTAGTCTCCTGTGGCTTCGGGGTGCCAAAGGAATCGCAAGGATAAGCATACACACACACACCCCTGGCTATTCTCGGTGACCTTCAACAGCATTGGGCCTGCTTTCTTGAGGGGTGTTCCATGCTGCCCAGCCCTGGAGCTCAGTTCGGCGGAATACCGGGTGGCCCTGCGGCACATTCTTCATGCGGAGCAGCCCCTCCTTGGCCAAGTGGAGGAGTGCCCCGATTGTGGAGGAGAGCGGGATCCCACCGGGACACACTTACTGGCATGCCGGGGGGAGTGGGAACTGGGGGAGGAAATTGGTACTCTTTCATCCACCACAAACTGCAGAGGGTGCTGTTCGAGGTGGCCAAGTCTGCCTATCCCTTGGCGTCTGCATTGCACGATGACTTCGCGGGCTACCTGACCTACTCACGGAATCATTGCCCGGATGTGACAGTGTCAGATGCGGAGGGACCGGGCCAGCATGTGCTGTTTGATGTGGCCACGGCGCGGCCGATGTCAGACGCGCACCTGGGAGCGGCCATGATGGCCCCCGGGCGGCAAAGAAGGTAGAGGAGAGCAAGGTGGCGACGTACGGGGATGTCTGCCCACATCACTTCATCTCCTTTGGGGTGGAGGTGTACGGTGGGCTGGGGCCTGTGGCGTATGGATTCCTTCGGAAGACGCAGCGGCGCTTCAGGGAGCGGCGGTACATGGAGGCGAACGCGGAAGGGGGAGAGCTGGTGGATGGCAATGGGGACGAGGACGAGGACGAGGACGAGGAAGCGGCACGTGGCGGGGCGGTGGGCTGGAAGGAGAAGTGGGTCCGGCTGCTTTCTTTCGCGCTTGCACGGGGGGTTGCAGGGCTGATCATCAGGCGGGCTGTAGGGCGATGTCCGGCCGGAAGTGGGTGGCGTTGGGCTGGCGGAGGGCGTGTGGGAGGAGGCATGGGCCCGGACCTGGATCGGGGGGAGGCGGACCGACGGGAAGGGGCGGAGAGGTTGGCATTGATGGACAGAGCGTGGGAGGACGCGTTCGAGGAGACAGACTATGCCACGCAGGGTGGGTCTGGCGGTGGGATGCAAGAATCTGAGGGAACGCAGTGTGAGCGATCTGGGCAGGCTTCCGGTGAGGCAGGCGAGGCAGGCGCGATGGCATCGAGGCTTTTGGAGAGCATGGAGGACGTGCGGTGGGAGGTGGAGCATCTGGGCACTGTGGAGGGTCAAGGAGGGGGCACCGCCGAGGCGTGATCTGGAGGGGCACGGGCAGGCATAGGCGGGCTCAGCCAGGCGGCGTCAAGTGTCGAGGATATCTTGAATGAGTGGGATGACCTTTTGTCGCCGGGCCTGGGGAGTGGGGTCTGGACATTGAACGGCATGAGATCGGCCAGCAAAAGCCAGCCCACCATCACCCCAGTGGATGTGAGAAGCAAATCAAGAGCTTCTCAGCAAGTCATCAGACATATGGAATCTACCCGATCCGGGTGGGCGTTTTGTGCCTCGTTCGCACGGGCCGCACAGGGAATGTAATCAGGAGCATCATTCAAGAAGGGGGAGAGAGCCATGGGAGAGACTGGTGGGAGAGGAGGGGGTGAATGCGAAGAGAACGGGAGAGAGCAAAGGAGAGTTACCGAACCGTAAGATACCTGGACACAGACCCATGCCACAGCTTGACTGCCAACGGGACCTTCCTGCGGCCCTTCCTTGTTTAATAAACCGTTAGCCAAGGAGAGCTTAGCAGGATTCGAGAACTCTAGGCCAATAGAACTGCGCACCTGCACCTGATACCTTGGGCGCGGACTCGACCTTGCTCTTGCGGGAGGAGCATATGGATGGTGGTTGCTTGGGTTGCGGGTGTGAAGAGGGGTATGCTCTGGTCTTTACTCCGGGTGTCTGTCGTCTGACAGCTCACTCAGCATTCAGACTAGGGCAAAGGGGTCAGAATGAGAGAGAATAGTCGGAGCACACAAAGCCGGCCGTGAGTCATCTCGCATACACTGGATGGCATGAGATCGGCCAACAAAAGCCAGCCCACCATCATCCCAGTGGATGTGAGAAGCAAATCAAGAGCAGGGCGGGGCCGTGACAAGATACCACAAACGCATACATATTCCCAACCCAAATGCAAAGCAGCATGGAAAGATGATACAATGTGACCGATCGTCGCCAAACAACTGTTGGTCTCTGGTTTACGGAGTAAGCGGACCCTGCTGGCATGCCCCCCAGTGGCTCCCGGTCGATGGATGGGACCTGTTGGTCCATGGTTATGGAATGAATTCAGTCACACCACACAGCATGGACACCCCATGTCAAGAAGAGAAAACATGCGGGCACCTAAGTGCTCCCCACAAAATTCAAGGGAAAACACAGAAGGTGTACATCACCACCTTCTGCCTCTCCTCGCAGCACGACAGACCATTCTTGCACACATGCACAGGTCTCGCATGGGTGGTTTGCATATGTCTGTCTGTATATCTATATATGTGTGTGTGTTTGTTGGCACGCGGGGCCGACGGATGCCATTACTGCACAGGCTATGCCGGATGATGTCCCTGCATTGGCTGCGACGTGCGACTGATGTTGCTACTGCACAGGCTATGAATAGTAGTGTGCATTGCACGTGCGGCATGTGCACAGAAGCAGCCGATGTCTGCAATCGCTCTAATTTAGTTATCCATCGCAGACTACACATTTACAGCCCGCTCCTGATGTTGCATACTTAATCACATCTGCAGCCTTGTTGCTGCAGATTCAGCCCTGGGAGGTGCTGCCTATCGCACAACAGAGACAAATGAGATTGCGGGTGTTTGCACCGTTTGCGGGTGCCCTGTGTCATCTTCATGTATCTCGGCCGTTTGAGACAAATGAGATTCACAGTTATAGACTGCAGCTCTCAGCAGTTGCGTCTCTTGCTGGATTCCGACTCCCAAGGCTGTACTTCGTCTTCCCAAAGCTGCAAAAGGCCTCCCTAACTCCGCTCTGGGTCCGTGCGTGAGGGGCATCATGGGTGAGCGGTGCTGCACGGATGAGCTGCATGCTCCGAAGGGGAAGCACTCTGGGACACTGGGAGTGCCGGAGAACGAAGCAGTCGACGTCCGTGGAGAGAGTAGGGGCCTCCACGAGTGTCGTTAGGCAGGGGCCTAGCAGGAGGGAAGTACAACACTGTAGAGGACGGATTCCGGCGGAGGGTCGACACTTTGTTGAAAGCATTCTCATTTGAAAGAGATTAGGAAGCATCTCGCTTGTCGCATGATCCGAAGTAGCGTGCAGACGGCGTGGAACGTCCGTGATCCCAGATATGTTGGGCGCACTTGGATATGAGAGGAGGCATCGAGATCCCATCAGTGCCACCGGCGGAGTCCCAGTCGGTGTTTTGTCTCCGAATTTCCGAAATTCCTCACTCCAAGCGGTGATGGGCGCTGAAAGATGATGTGGTGACTGACATAGGCACGTCACCTGCTGTTGGGCAGTCTTCACCCAGGGCTGTCCCTGTCGTGGTATATACCTCTTCTCATCGCGGGGATGCGGAAGCTTTACGCGCAAAGCTGCAATTTGTGGAGGACCGTGTGTACCAGGCTTCAGAGTGACGGAGTGGTTGCTGCTGAAGTGTTGCAACAATTCGACAAATCATGTGGGAAGGCGATGCTGAGCACGACGGCAAAGCAAGCTGCGAACGCGGACACGCACACGGGTCGCTGGAAACACCGTGATGACAAGCACAAGAAGAACGATGACAAGCGTGATGACAGGAAGCCGCCTGGTGGCAAGGGCGGAGAAAATGGCCGGGGCGGTAAACCCGCGGCCGATGATTGATGTGCTTGGGACAACTCCAACCAGCGCAACTGACCTCTCCGGGCGTTGGTCGGAGCAACCTCACCGTGCAGCAACGGGTGAGGCAGCGGAGGGGTGCGTGGCGCGCGGCGGGCGCCGGCCAACTCAGAGGTGATGCAGTGGATCACGGAGGGCTGCAAACTGAGGTGGAGACGTGGTCCTCCACCGGCTTTCGATCACGGGGTGTCACTGCGGGACGCGACTCTACAGCAGTAGAAGTGGCTAGACGCGGAGAAGGAGAGACTGCTAGCGAAGGGTGCGGGGTCGAGAGCGACGAAAAGATCTCAGGTTTCTCGCGCCTTTCTACTACCAAAACCGGGTGCGAACAAGTGGAGACTTGTAGTGGACTTCCGATGGCTAAATCAGTGGTGTTTGACAAACAATATGCGGATGGAGACGCTGAAGAAGCTTCGCAGGCTGGCGAAGACGAACGACTGGTGTTTCAGCTTCGACTTGCAGGACGGTTTTCACGCTCTCAGAATCCACCGCGGTTTTCAGAAGGTCATGCAGTTCGACATTCAGGAAGAGCTGTTTCAGTGCTCGGCAGTGCCGTTCGGGTGGAACGACGCACCGCGGGTGTTCTGCAAGTTTGTGTGTGCGATGGTGGGGGCGGTGCGTTCACCGTAGGCAGCAGAGGATCGCAAAGCGGTACGACACAGTCTACGGGACGGTTCAGCAGTACGGCAGCGATGGTCGGTACGACGCAGAGCGGGACGCGCTGGAGAGAACGCAAGCCGTCACAGCAAGATGCGCGTGTTGCCGTACATGGACGATTTTGTGGTGCTAGTGGACTCGTTCAAGGACGGTTTGCAGCAACGAGATCGAGTTCAGTGTGTGCTACACCGCCTCGGATTACAGCGCAACGAGAAGAAGGGCCAGTGAGACCCGATGTAGATCATCGAGCACCTTGGCCTGGAGGTGGATCTGAAGCAAGCACGGACAGTTTCGTGTGACAGACCAGCGTGTACAAGAACTCCACGTCAGAGTGAAGGAGATTTTGTGCGACGCATCGAGGAACCGAAGGTGGATTCCGGCAAGGAGACTGGCGTCTTTCACAGGACTCTGTCAATCGGTGTACCTTGCCGTACCAACGGCGAGGCTCTACTTGAGAGAGCTGTACGTTGTGCTGGCGGAGAAGCGCAGCTGGGGTGCGAATGTGAAGATCTCGCGTGCAGCATGGTCAGACCTGGAGTGGTGGTCCCGACTACCGGTGATGAGCAAGTGGAACGGCCGCAGGATCTGGAGACCACCGACGAGAGCAAAGGTGCACACAGACTCATCCAAGATGGCGTGGGGAGGTGTGCTCAACCTCAAGCAAGCAGCGAGAGGTTTTTGGGCGGATAAGATGCGAGGAGGGCACATCACGCACCTGGAGCTGGAGGCCGTGTACAAGACCGTACAGGCGTTGCTGTGGGAGCTGGAGAGCAAGGTCGTACGGCTCTACTGCGACAATCAGGCAGTGGTGGCCATGCTCTCGCACTTCACCTCGAGAAATCCGGACCTGATGAGGAGGATGCACAGACTGTGGTCGCTCCTCGATTCGCACGATATCGAGCTACAAGCCCGTTACATCCACAGCGAAGCCAACGTGTGGGCCGATGGCCTCTCTCGTTGCGAAGACCTGGACGATTGGAGGCTCAACCGCGACTGGTTCGAGTGGGCCGACAAGCAATGGGGCCCGTACACGGTGGACCGTTTCGCCTCCGAGATCTCAGCACAACTGCCGCGGTACTATGCAGCGTGGAGGGATCCTCGATGCGAGGGCGTGGACTCACTGACATACGACTGGCGGGGGGAGAACAACTGGGTGAATCCCCCATGGGCACTGTTGGACGAGCTGGCTCACAAGCTGCGGTAGGAGGGAGCTGCGGCGACGGCGGTGGCCCCGTACTGGCCGGGCCAGTCCTGGTTCAGGGAACTGGGGGCTCTGGCCACGGAGGTGGTGATCATGCCCAGGCGCAGGGACCTGTTCACTCCGAGCAGGCTGGGAGGGTCCGAGCTGCTAGGGCCCTCCAAATGGGACGCTGTGATGTTTTTCGTCCAGGCCTCCCAGTGAGCTACTTTGCTGCTCACCAGAAGAGTTCATCGGCGACTTCGACGACGACTAAGGTGACCGTGGGTACCAGACTTGAAGTCTTTTGGGTGGACGATGACAAGTTCTACCCGGAAGTGGTGAAAGGCTTCAACGAGGACGGTACAGTGCACGTGGTGTACGACGATGGTGACGAGAAAAGCCTGAACTTGTCGGAGGAGAAGTTTAACATTAAGCGCAGCGCGGACGTGGCCGAGCAGAACGATGAGGCAGCGGAGGTGGTGAGCGAGAAAACATGGATTGCGGAGGCAACTACGTGGAGAACAAGCGCGGCGGTGACACGCAGAAGTTCTTCGTGCGTTTACTCTGTGGACGATGGAGAAATGAGCTGGCTCAGTCACAGTTTACTGACCTCGCGATTCGAATGCAGCGACGGTCGCTGCTGGACTCGACACTGAATAAGCACGGCCCGAAGGCGGAGAACGACAGTGGTTGCCGGCGTCAGAGGCGACTGTGTTGCTGTACCTGGCATCTCTTCTCGAGACCGGCAACATTATAAGTCCGGCAACATTAAGTCCACCTCGTTGCAGCTGTACCTTTCAGCCATCAACAACTACCGCACGAGGATTTAGGCCTGACCGGACCGGCAAAGGGACGCGCTGTGACCCGAGCCGTGAAAGGAGTGGCTACGATCCAAGCAGAGGCAGCGGTGCACAAGGAGTACATCGTGACGCAGAGGACTTGGCTTCTGGCCAGACACGTACGATGTGTGCACGGGGCGGCTTTACAGTTATCGCCGAAGTCTTCACGGGACCTCCTCCTACTTCGTGCTTTCATCTACGTGGTTACGGCCTTCGTTACTTTTGGCAGACCAGACACGGGTACTTCTTTGTCCCGAGCGCACGTGCAGCATGACGATGATGCACTTTCTGTGGTTCTCCTTCGGGAGAAGGGGCGACGACATCACCTAGTGAAGAGGCGCCTGTGCATCTCCTGGAAAAGGGTACCATTGTTGAGAGACTTGGTCTCACACTAGGAAGCACACCGAGACGCAGCGTGGAGCAGAACTTCGAGGACACAGCCGAATGGTTACTGGCTGCTACTGGAGGACCCGAAGAACTTCAAGGCCTCAGTGGCTAATGACTGGATCAGTTTGGCTCTCAGCGAGTTGGACTGCAGACCTCCAGAAGGAGGGCCATTTTTCTGCACACCGTACCCAGAAGGGTGCAAATACTTGTGCTCGAGCTGTTAGTAGGTGTAACGATGGAGAAAGTGTGCTTTTCCGGAGGCTGGTCACAGCAGTCCTTAGCAGTGCAGCACTACATCGACCCGACAGTGAGGGACACGGACATGGACTACTACTTTGCTTGGTTGACGTGTTCACAGTGACATAATTTTCAGCAGATCTTGTGTGCCTCACTTTGTTTTTGATCTCTGGTTACATGGCAAATGAGGATCCGAGCAAGAGAGATATGTTCAAATTGGATTTTTTGTGGTTTCAGACTTTCGGTTTCGTGACTCCTGCTGCAGTAGAGCTGATGACACATGACACATGTAGATCAGAACAGCAAGTGTTCAAGTAGCCACGAATCGACACGACTGTTCAGCCAGCTCTGTTCCTTTTGCTCTTCCCACCGCTCCCGTCCCAGTGACTCTGTTTCCTTTGGTGACTGGCACAGACAGTCTGGACATTCATCAAAACTTGAATTTAGAAAGCATTCAAAAAGCACTTTTTGCAATTTAATCACTTTACAAATCATTTTAATGAAATGTATCGCAGTGCCTGCCTTTGGCAAATGAGGTTAGAATCGGCTGAAGTAAAAATGCATAGGTTTCCTAGTGTGTCCCCTAGAGTATCGTGAAATTCCTTTTGCCAAAGAAGTAGAGCTGCATGACCATGGCGGTTCGTGACCATTTGTGCTGCCGTACAGAGTCATGAAAGTACATGTCTCATTCTACACGACTGCGACAGGAGCCACAGAAACCAGTTTCTGAAACCACAAACAATCGTTTGCACTCCAATTCAAACATGAGAGCGAAGACAAAACCGGCTTGTACAGAGTCACGGAGTACAGAGTCACGGAGCTGCATGATTTGTGACATTCTGCTCGACTGCAGCAGAGACCGCGGATGCTGGATTTTGAAACCACAAACAATCCAATGCATTCCAATTCAAACATACAGCAGGCGGGAATACTGCGCACCTGTGGGCGGTGGAAAAGGCGGTGGCGGTGGCGGTGGCGGTGGATGCAGAGCTGCAGGGAGTGGCGGCCACGTCGTCGCGCCCACGTGCAGGTACATCAAGTTCCTCATCGATGGCTGCCGCGTGGATGCTGATGAGCTCCCGAGGTAGACCCTCTCACAATCACTGTCTCCGCTGTCCCAATTGCCATGCCCCCAGAAGTCCGAGGGCATGGTGCCGTCGCCGTTGACACTCCCGGATCCCGCACCCCACAGCCCGTCGTCTCCTGAGAAGGACGACCCGGACCCCGCAAACTTGGATGCCACGTTTCTGAGCCCGTCCGAGTACCACCAGGTGCCGGACTTCAACCACCGGGTGCCGGCGGCCTCATCCGTGATGGTCCAGGCCACGTGTTCCCCGGAGGACACCGCGGCCTCAAAGCGCTGCTGGAGGGTCTTCTCGTCGGAGAACAACCAGTCGATGGTCACGCGCGTGGAGGTGCCATCGGGCTTCAGCGTCTGCCGCCAACGCGAGTGCAGCACGTCTCGATGCTGCGTGCTGAGGTATGCGGAGCTGGTAAAGGTGATGACGTTCGGGCCGTACGGCAGGCGCTCCGCGCAGCTGCTTGCGGTGGTCACCGCAAACAGCCACAGCTCCCCTGTGCTGGAGGTGACGATGTCGGTGACATTGGGCACCCCGTAGACCCACTGCGCGTTGTACCGGCTCGCCAGCAGCCGCCGTGTTCGCCGCCGCTCGATGTCCTCTGTATTAGGAGGGGTTGGAGAGGGTGGTGGGGGTGAGGGTGGTGGAGAGGGTGGTGGTGGTGGTGGGGCGGGGGAGAGGGTGTGGTTGCCGTAGATCACGTGTGGGGTGTGCAGCATCGCGGCAAACTCCTCTGCCTGCTCCACGGAGCTCGTCTCCACCACGGTCTCCAGCTCGATCCCGGCCCACTCCCCGCCGCCGTACCCGCTGAGCCGGCGCCGCTTCTCGCCGGCCACCGGGGACGATGCAGCGACCCCATCTGCGGGCAGGGGCTGCAGGGTGCACCCTTGGTCCATCAGCGACAGCAGCCGCCGCCGCCGCCTCCGCCTCTCCACATCATTATCAACAGGCGGAGGGGGGCTCGGAGGGGGCCTGAGGCTTGGTGGCGGAGGGGGGCTCGGAGGGCACGGAGGCATGACCGGGGGGCTCGGAGGAGGGGGCGGGCCGTGCCCGCAACACACCGCACACCTCACGATGCTCACCGCCGCCTCCTCCACGCCGGCTGCCGTGGCGGTCGTGCGGATGTACTGGTACAGGAAGTCGTCATCGTCGGTGGGCCCGGTGTCTGGGGAGTGCTGTGCGCCGCTGACATTGCCCCAGCGCGCGATGTATGTCACGTTGTAGCTGGGCGGAGCTGGCGTAGGTGGCGCGGGCGGCGCAGGGGCAGAGGAGGCGGCGGGATTGGCAGGGGTGGTGGGGGCGGTGGGGGCGACAATGGGGGAGTGGCGGCCACGTCGTCGCGCCCACGTGCAGGTACATCAAGTTCCTCATCGATGGCTGCCGCGTGGATGCTGATGAGCTCCCGAGGTAGACCCTCTCACAATCACTGTCTCCGCTGTCCCAATTGCCATGCCCCCAGAAGTCCGAGGGCATGGTGCCGTCGCCGTTGACACTCCCGGATCCCGCACCCCACAGCCCGTCGTCTCCTGAGAAGGACGACCCGGACCCCGCAAACTTGGATGCCACGTTTCTGAGCCCGTCCGAGTACCACCAGGTGCCGGACTTCAACCACCGGGTGCCGGCGGCCTCATCCGTGATGGTCCAGGCCACGTGTTCCCCGGAGGACACCGCGGCCTCAAAGCGCTGCTGGAGGGTCTTCTCGTCGGAGAACAACCAGTCGATGGTCACGCGCGTGGAGGTGCCATCGGGCTTCAGCGTCTGCCGCCAACGCGAGTGCAGCACGTCTCGATGCTGCGTGCTGAGGTATGCGGAGCTGGTAAAGGTGATGACGTTCGGGCCGTACGGCAGGCGCTCCGCGCAGCTGCTTGCGGTGGTCACCGCAAACAGCCACAGCTCCCCTGTGCTGGAGGTGACGATGTCGGTGACATTGGGCACCCCGTAGACCCACTGCGCGTTGTACCGGCTCGCCAGCAGCCGCCGTGTTCGCCGCCGCTCGATGTCCTCTGTATTAGGAGGGGTTGGAGAGGGTGGTGGGGGTGAGGGTGGTGGAGAGGGTGGTGGTGGTGGTGGGGCGGGGGAGAGGGTGTGGTTGCCGTAGATCACGTGTGGGGTGTGCAGCATCGCGGCAAACTCCTCTGCCTGCTCCACGGAGCTCGTCTCCACCACGGTCTCCAGCTCGATCCCGGCCCACTCCCCGCCGCCGTACCCGCTGAGCCGGCGCCGCTTCTCGCCGGCCACCGGGGACGATGCAGCGACCCCATCTGCGGGCAGGGGCTGCAGGGTGCACCCTTGGTCCATCAGCGACAGCAGCCGCCGCCGCCGCCTCCGCCTCTCCACATCATTATCAACAGGCGGAGGGGGGCTCGGAGGGGGCCTGAGGCTTGGTGGCGGAGGGGGGCTCGGAGGGCACGGAGGCATGACCGGGGGGCTCGGAGGAGGGGGCGGGCCGTGCCCGCAACACACCGCACACCTCACGATGCTCACCGCCGCCTCCTCCACGCCGGCTGCCGTGGCGGTCGTGCGGATGTACTGGTACAGGAAGTCGTCATCGTCGGCGGGGCCCGGTGTCTGGGAGTGCTGTGCGCCGCTGACATTGCCCCAGCGCGCGATGTATGTCACGTTGTAGCTGGGCGGAGCTGGCGTAGGTGGCGCGGGCGGTGGCGCAGGGGCAGAGGAGGTGGCGGGATTGAGGGGGTGGTGGGGGGCGGTGGGGGCGACAATGGGGGGAGTGGCGGCCACGTCGTCGCGCCCACGTGCAGGTACATCAAGTTCCTGATCGATGGCTGCCGAGTGTAAGCTGATGAGCTCCCGAGGTAGATCCTCTCACAATCGCTGTCTCCACTGTGCCAATTGCCATGCCCCCAGAAGTCCGAGGGCATCATGCTGCCGTCGCCGTTGACACTCCCGGATCCCGCACCCCAGAGCCCGTCGTCTCCTGAGAAGGACGACCCGGACCCCGCAAACTTGGATGCCACGTCTCCGAGCCCGTCCGAGTACCACCAGGTGCCGGACTTCGACCACCGGGTGCCGGCGGCCTCATCCGTGATGGTCCAGGCCACGTGTTCCCCGGAGGACACCGCGGCCTCAAAGCGCTGCTGGAGGGTCTTCTCGTCGGAGAACAACCAGTCGATGGTCACGCGCGTGGAGGTGCCATCGGGCTTCAGCGTCTGCCGCCAACGCGAGTGCAGCACGTCTCGATGCTGCGTGCTGAGGTATGCGGAGCTGGTAAAGGTGATGGCGTTCGGGCCGTACGGCAGGCGCTCCGCGCAGCTGCTTGCGGTGGTCACCGCAAACAGCCACAGCTCCCCTGTGCTGGAGGTGACGATGTCGGTGACGTTGGGCACCCCGTATACCCACTGCGCGTTGTACCGGCTCGCCAGCAGCCGCCGTGTTCGCCGCCGCTCGATGTCCTCTGTATTAGGAGGGGTTGGAGAGGGTGGTGGGGGTGAGGGTGGTGGAGAGGGTGGTGGTGGTGGTGGGGCGGGGGAGAGGGTGTGGTTGCCGTAGATCACGTGTGGGGTGTGCAGCATCGCGGCAAACTCCTCTGCCTGCTCCACGGAGCTCGTCTCCACCACGGTCTCCAGCTCGATCCCGGCCCACTCCCCGCCGCCGTACCCGCTGAGCCGGCGCCGCTTCTCGCCGGCCACCGGGGACGATGCAGCGACCCCATCTGCGGGCAGGGGCTGCAGGGTGCACCCTTGGTCCATCAGCGACAGCAGCCGCCGCCGCCGCCTCCGCCTCTCCACATCATTATCAACAGGCGGAGGGGGGCTCGGAGGGGGCCTGAGGCTTGGTGGCGGAGGGGGGCTCGGAGGGCACGGAGGCATGACCGGGGGGCTCGGAGGAGGGGGCGGGCCGTGCCCGCAACACACCGCACACCTCACGATGCTCACCACCGCCTCCTCCACGCCGGCTGCCGCGGCGGTCGTGCGGATGTACTGGTACAGGAAGTCGTCATCGTCGGTGGGCCCGGTGTCTGGGGAGTGCTGTGCGCCGCTGACATTGCCCCAGCGCGCGATGTATGTCACGTTGTAGCTGGGCGGAGCTGGCGTAGGGGGCGCGGCCGGTGGCGGGGGCGGCGGAGCAGGCAGAGGTGGAGGGGGCGGTGAGGGTGATGGCGGTGGCGGTGACGGCGGAGGTGGTGATGGTTGGGGGGAGGAGATGGAGGTGGGCGAGAGGAAGTAGGAAATGGAGAAGGCGGCAGGGGAGGTGGAGGTGGCGATGGTTGGGGGAGGAGATGGAGGTGGGGGGTGGAGGTTGGGGAGAGGGAGGCGGAAGTGGAGAAGGTGGCAGAGGAGATGGAGGAGGCGGTGGTGAGGGTGATGGCGGTGACAACGGTGGAGGGGCATGAGGGGGGGGGATGGTGACGAGGGAGGCAGTGGTGGCGGCGAGGGCGGAGACGGTAAGGGCGGGGGCGGGGGGGCGAACGGGTCCCCGGCAAATAGCGAGTGAGAGTGCCCCGCTGACACCACTCTTACCCTGTACGTCGATCCCATCACCTCCACCGGCGTGAGCCTGTCCGACCTGCTCCCGTCTCCCAGCTGCCCATCACCATTCTTCCCGCACGCATATGTCACGCCCGCACTCGTCACAAAAATTGAGTGCCGATACCCTGCCGACACCTCGTGCATCACCACGTACTCGCTTATCACCACAGCCACTGGACTCATTCGCTTTGTCGATGTGCCATCTCCTAGCTGCCCACGACTGTTTTCGCCGCATGCATATGGCTGCCCGGCATCCGTGAGGAAGAGCGAGTGCCTGTCGCCTGCCGCCACCCGTGACACGCTGTGCGTGCTCATGACCCGCACCGGCTCGTACTTGGACGTCTCCGTGCCGTCCCCCAGCTGTCCATAATCGTTCAGCCCCGCGCCGTATGCTGCTCCCTCCGAGGTCACAAACAGCGAATGCGATCCGCCTGCTGCCACGTGTGTCACGCTGTGGTTGCGCATCACGTGCACTGGGCTGTACCGTGTCGCCTCCGTGCCGTCGCCGAGCTGGCCGAGGTGGTTGCGCCCCGTGGCGTACGCCTCGAGACCGGCGGTGAGGAACAAGGAGTGCTGCCCACCCGCAGAGATTGCTGTCACATTGATCAGCCGAGTCAGCGTGCCGCCATATCGTGAGTCGGAACTGCTGCCCGTGCCCAAATTACCGTAGGAGTTCCAGCCAGCACCATACACTCGGCCCTCGGCCGTCAGGAACAGCGAAAAATCATTACTATTCGAGGCTGCCACCCGGGACACAGAGTACCCTTGCATCACCGGCACTGGGATGTATTCATAGTTCCCATAATTGCCTCCTAAGCAGCCGTCCTCATTATAGCCTGCCCCATAGGCCTGCCCGTCGGCTGCCACGAACAGCGAATGCCCGATACCAGCAGCC
This sequence comes from Cymbomonas tetramitiformis, assembly GCA_001247695.2. Lineage (NCBI taxonomy): Eukaryota > Viridiplantae > Chlorophyta > Pyramimonadophyceae > Pyramimonadales > Pyramimonadaceae > Cymbomonas > Cymbomonas tetramitiformis. The sequence continues at coordinate 49,220 of LGRX02001983.1, forward strand.
ACATCCACCAGTGCCACTGTGCTCATTATGCGCACTGGCGTGTCGGTGTCTGATTGGCCCATTCCATCGCCAAGCCGCCCCCTATAATCAGACCCCGTGGCGTATGCCAGCTCCGGCCCGGTCGCGAGGCAGCGCTTGCGGTACACCTCGAAGCCATTGCCGCAGTTGTCTAGGGTGGTGCTGGTGCCGCACTCTCCGTCGCCCTCGCACAGGTCCCCGTCGCCGAGGCCCGGGTCCCCGCAGTGCACGAAGTCCGGGCCGAGGTCCGCCGGGCAGTCCGCCGCCTCCACGGGCTCCAGGCAGTACCCGCACGATACACCGATGTAGCACATGGACAGATCGCAAGGCATGGTGGTTGGGGCCCTGGAGGGTGCTCTGGTGGGGTGTGCGGTGGGTGGCACCGTCGGGGGAGCTGTGAAGCCGGGAGGCAGTGGCGGTGACAACGGTGGAGGGGCATGAGGGGGCGGGGGATGGTGACGAGGGAGGCAGTGGTGGCGGCGAGGGCGGAGACGGTAAGGGCGGGGGCGGGGGGGCGAACGGGTCCCCGGCAAATAGCGAGTGAGAGTGCCCCGCTGACACCACTCTTACCCTGTACGTCGATCCCATCACCTCCACCGGCGTGAGCCTGTCCGACCTGCTCCCGTCTCCCAGCTGCCCATCACCATTCTTCCCGCACGCATATGTCACGCCCACACTCGTCACAAACATTGAGTGCCGATACCCTGCCGACACCTCGTGCGTCACCACGTACTCGCTTATCACCACAGCCACTGGACTCATTCGCTTTGTCGATGTGCCATCTCCTAGCTGCCCACGACTGTTTTCGCCGCATGCATATGGCTGCCCGGCAGCCGTGAGGAAGAGCGAGTGCCTGTCGCCTGCCGCCACCCGTGACACGTTGTGCGTGCTCATGACCCGCACCGGCTCGTACTTGGACGTCTCCGTGCCGTCCCCCAGCTGTCCATAATCGTTCAGCCCCGCGCCGTATGCTGCTCCCTCCGAGGTCACAAACAGCGAATGCGATCCGCCTGCTGCCACGTGTGTCACGCTGTGGTTGCGCATCACGTGCACTGGGCTGTACCGTGTCGCCTCCGTGCCGTCGCCGAGCTGGCCGAGGTGGTTGCGCCCCGTGGCGTACGCCTCGAGACCGGCGGTGAGGAACAAGGAGTGCTGCCCACCCGCAGAGATTGCTGTCACATTGATCAGCCGAGTCAGCGTGCCGCCATATCGTGAGTCGGAACTGCTGCCCGTGCCCAAATTACCGTAGGAGTTCCAGCCAGCACCATACACTCGGCCCTCGGCCGTCAGGAACAGCGAAAAATCATTACTATTCGAGGCTGCCACCCGGGACACAGAGTACCCTTGCATCACCGGCACTGGGATGTATTCATAGTTCCCATAATTGCCTCCTAAGCAGCCGTCCTCATTATAGCCTGCCCCATAGGCCTGCCCGTCGGCTGCCACGAACAGCGAATGCCCGATACCAGCAGCCACATCCACCAGTGCCACTGTGCTCATTATGCGCACTGGCGTGTCGGTGTCTGATTGGCCCATTCCATCGCCAAGCCGCCCCCTATAATCAGACCCCGTGGCGTATGCCAGCTCCGGCCCGGTCGCGAGGCAGCGCTTGCGGTACACCTCGAAGCCATTGCCGCAGTTGTCTAGGGTGGTGCTGGTGCCGCACTCTCCGTCGCCCTCGCACAGGTCCCCGTCGCCGAGGCCCGGGTCCCCGCAGTGCACGAAGTCCGGGCCGAGGTCCGCCGGGCAGTCCGCCGCCTCCACGGGCTCCAGGCAGTACCCGCACGATACACCGATGTAGCACATGGACAGATCGCACGGCATGGCGGTTGGGGCCCTGGAAGGCGCTCTGGTGGGGTGCGCGGTGGGTGGCACCGTCGGGGGAGCTGTGAAGCCGGGAGGCAGTGGCGGTAATACTGCCAATAATGGAGAACTTGTTGGCGTGACAGATGGTGTTGAGGTGGAGGGACTCGCTGTAGGTGAGCCAGTTGGCGAGGCAGTGGTCGGCGCTCGTGACGGCTGATTTGTGGTTGGCTGCGTGGATGGAAGACTTGTTGGCGTGACAGATGGTGTTGAGGTGGAGGGACTTGCTGTAGGTGAGCCGGTTGGCGAGGCAGTGGTCGGCGCTCGTGACGGCTGATTTGTGGTTGGCTGCGTGGATGGAAGACTTGTTGGCGCGGCAGATGGTGTTGAGGTGGAGGGACTCGCTGTAGGTGAGCCAGTTGGCGAGGCAGTGGTCGGCGCTGACGGCTGATTTGTGGTTGGCTGCGTGGATGGAAGACTTGTTGGCGTGACAGATGGTGTTGAGGTGGAGGGACTTGCTGTAGGTGAGCCAGTTGGCGAGGCAGTGGTCGGCGCTCGTGACGGCTGATTTGTGGTTGGCTGCGTGGATGGAGAACTTGTTGGCGTGACAGATGGTGTTGAGGTGGAGGGACTCGCTGTAGGTGAGCCAGTTGGCGAGGCAGTGGTCGGCGCTCGTGACGGCTGATTTGTGGTTGGCTGTGTGGATGGAGGACTTGTTGGCGTGACAGATGGTGTTGAGGTGGAGGGACTTGCTGTAGGTGAGTGCTCCTTGAACAGCACACTGTGATCAGATCCAGCGGCCACGGAGGAAATTCTGTAGTTACGCATCACCTGTACTGACGTTGGTCTGTTCGAGGTTGTGCCGTCCCCTAGCTGCCCATAGAAATTATAGCCAACACCGTAGACATTACCCTCGGATGTGACAAAATGTGTGTGCCAGCGACCAACGGCCACATCAATCACAAAGTGTGCGCTCAACACCTGCACGGGTGTAGTTCTGGATGCCTTGGTCCCATCGCCGAGCTGCCCGTAATTGTTACTACCAGTGGCATAAGCCGCTCCGCTCAAAGTCACAAAGTGAGTGTGCTCCTGGTGCGCGAAGGCATGCACTACCGTGTGGGCGTGCATGACCTGCACAGGAATGCTCCTCGATATGGTGGTGCTATCCCCCAGCTGGCCCTTGGCGTTCCAGCCTGTGCCATACACCTTCCCTCCAGAGGTAATGAAAAAGCTGTGATACCCACCTGCGGCTACGCCGGTGACTGTATATCCGCTCATCACCGGCACAGGTGTGTTTCTGGTATCGGTGCTCCCATCGCCCAATTGCCCATTAAAGTTTAAGCCCGCGGCGTATGTCTGCCTTGCTGTTGTGGTCATCACAGTGTGAGAAAGACCCACAGCCACAGCTGACACTGAGTGCCCACTCATCACCTGCACCGGTGTGCTTCGACTTGTCCTAGTGCCGTCTCCCAGCTGCCCATAATTGTTTCTACCACAGGCATGCAACTGCCCATCTGCTGCTATAAACATGGTGTGGTCTCCTAGGGAGGCTACCGCTGTCACTATATATCCACTCATCACGTGCACAGGTGTATCTCTTCCTGTGGTCGTGCCATCGCCAAGTTGGCCATATTCATTCCGTCCAGTGGAGTATACCTGTTTGCCGGATGTAAGGTATATTGTGTGATACATGCCTGCAGCTACATCGGCCACAGTCTGTGTGTCCAGCACCTGCACTGGCGTGCTTCGATCAGTTCTGGTCCCATCTCCGAGTTGCCCCATAGAGTTGAAGCCGGTGGCGTAAGCAGAGCCGATACCGGTTGGGGCGGACGTGGGGGATCCTATCGTCGGCATAACGGTAGGTGACATACTCGGCCAAGCGGTGGCAGCAGGTGCGGAAGTGTACATCAGTTTCAGAAACACACTGCTGGATAATCCAGCGGCCACCACGGTCAAGTTGTACCCACTCATCACCGGCACCGGATACCGGTACACTGTTGATGTCCTGGTGCCGTCTCCCAACTGCCCATAGAAATTGTAGCCAGAAGCATATGCCTGCCCACTTGAAGTCACAAACAATGAATGCGAGCTCCCGGCAGCAATACTGACCACTGTGTGCTCGCTCATCACCTGCATAGGGGTGTATCTGGTGTACCGAGTGTTATCACCCAGCTGGCCCCAGCTGTTTCTTCCAGTTGCATAAACCTGGCCGCTCGACGTCAGGAACAGCGTGAACGCGCCACCAGCAGCAGCTGCAGTAACGGTGTGCTCGCTCAGCACTCGCACTGGTATGGACTGAGCATTTGGGGTACTGCTATCCTCAAGCCCGAGTTGGCCCTCGTACCCACACCCACACACATACACTGCACCGTGATGGGTCACCAACACTGTATGGGTACCAAGCGAAGCAACACCTCCCGTTGCCGCGTTTGCCACTGGATGTACGCCCCTCACCTGCACCGGCGTGGCACTTGAGATGGTACTTCCGTCACCCAGCTGCCCATACGAATTACTGCCGGTAGCATAGGCATAACCATCGGATGTGACAAATACTGTGTGAGAGGCTTGTGTTGCAACACTTGTTACGATGTATCCGCTCATCACCTGCACGGGCATGTATTTGGTTGTTCCAGTGCCATCCCCCAGCTGCCCGTTCCTATTGTTTCCAACCGCATATACTTCACCAGCCAAGGTGATAAAAAATGAGCTGTTGTCTCCAGCAGCAATGGCCGTCATCGTGTGCTCACTCATCACCTGCACCGGTGTGTACCTTGTTGTCGTGGTCCCATCCCCCAGCCGCCCATCAACATTATGCCCAACAGCATACGCCTTCCCCTCTGATGATAGGAACATTGTGTGCTCAATGGCAGCTGATGCACTTATCACGGTATGCGCATTCATCACCTGCACTGGTGTGGACTTATCAACTGTTGTGCCGTCCCCAAGCTGACCAAAAGTATTATAGCCAGCAGCAAAGGCCGGTCCAAGGCTCGTCGGGGCGCCCGTGGGGGCTGCTGTTGTTGGCGTAGTAGAAATGTAAGCAGTGGGCCAGAGGGTGGCAGTGGGCGCCGCAGTGGCCGTATCTTTCAGAAGTACGGTGTGGGCATATCCAGCGGCCACCCCAGACACCGTAGCCCCACTCATCATTACCTGCACCGGCGTGTACCTCGTTGTCCTCGTACCATCGCCTAGTTGCCCCTCATTATTGCGACCAACAGCATACACCCCAGCCCCCGATGTGACGAACAGTGAATGAAAGCCTCCCGCAGCAATGGCAGTCACTGTGTGCTCGCTCATGACCTGCACCGGTACATACTTGGTAGCGGTGGTACCGTCTCCCAGCTGGCCATAAGTGTTGCTGCCCGTGGCATAGACTTGACCCACTGACGTCAGAAACAGTGTGAAACCACCTCCAAAAGGGCCCGCAGCAGCTGCAGTCACTGTGTGCGCGCTCATCACCCGCACCGGTGTGGGATGATTGGAGGTGCTACCGTCCTCCAGGCCCAGTTGGCCATATGCTCCACCACCACACACGTACGTAGCTCCTTGATGAGTCACTAAAACAGTGTGTGCGATTGATTGATCAATGACTCCCGCGGCGACAGTTGACACTGGATAAACACCCTTGACCAGCACAGGTGTAGTTCTTGTGATGGTGGTCCCGTCTCCCAGCTCCCCATGCCAGTTCCTGCCGCTGGCAAATGCATACCCATCCGCCGCGACAAAAACTGTGTGCCCTTCTGATGCTGCAACATGTGTCACAGTATGTGTGTTCATCACTCGTGCTGGTGTGTACCGTGTGTCAGTGGTGCCATCTCCCAGTTGTCCATACGAGTTGATACCAGTGGTGTAAGCAGCACCATCCGAGGTAATGAACACCGTGTGGGAGCCGGATCCCACAATGTATGTCACAGTGTGCTCGCTCATCACCTGCACCGGCGTGTATCTGGTTGTCCTGGTGCCATCCCCGAGCTGCCCATAATTGTTGTAGCCGACTGCATGCGCCTGCCCGCCCGAGGTCATGAACACCGTGTGCCAGCCACCGGTGCCAGCCACGGTGCCCGTCACAGTGTACGCATTCATCACTTGCAACGGCGTGTACCGAGATGTCGTGGTCCCATCCCCAAGCTGCCCATACTCGTTGTCACCGGTAGCATACACCGGCCCGAGGCTCGTTGGAGCGCCCGTGGGAGTGGTACCTACTGCAGCAGTGGGCCAAGTGGTGGCGGTGGGCGATGCCGTGTTAGTAATCTTCACAAATATCGTGTGGCTATACCCAGTAGCCAACCCACTCATTGTGTATCCGCTCATCACCTGCACAGGTGCGTATCTGGTCGTGGTGGTGCCGTCCCCCAGCTGCCCGTAATCATTGGAGCCCACCGCATACACCTGCCCATTAGAGGTCGCAAAGACCGCATGAGTGCCTCCAGCAGCACAGGCAGTCACAGAGTGCTCGCGCATAATCTGCATCGGTGAGTATCTGGTGGTCATCCCGGATTCGTCATACCAATAGCGCCCCGTGGCATACACCTGGCCGCTCGACGTCAGGAACAATGTAAATGACGAGCTGCCAGAGCTTGCAGCAGCTGCGGTGACGGTGTGCGCGCTCATCACCCTCACTGGTGTAGGCTGAGACCCTGGCCTGCTGCCATCCTCAAGCCCGAGCTGGCCGTCTGCTCCATACCCACACACATACACCGCCCCATGATGCGTCACCAACACTGTGTACGCATATGAAGAAGAGCCTGCTGCCACGCTTGCCACTGGGTACGCGCCTGCCATCTGCCCTGGTGTGAATCTTGACGTGGTGGTTCCGTCTCCGAGCTGTCCATACGAGTTTCTACCCGTTGCATATGCGTATCCATCTGCCGCAACATATACTGTGTGATCTTGCCCGGTTGCAACATGTGTCACAGTATACGTGCTCATCACCTGCACCAGCGTGTACCGCGTTGTCTGTGTGCCGTCCCCGAGCTGCCCATACCCGTTGCTGCCGGACGTATATGCATCTCCCTCTGCCGTGACAAACACCGTGTGAGACCCTGATCCAGCCACATACGTCACTGTGTGTCCGCTCATGACCTGCACTGGCGTGTACTTCGTCGTCGTCGTGCCGTCTCCCAGCTGCCCATACCCATTGTACCCAACTGCATACACCTGCCCCGCTGTCACCAGGAAGAACGTGCAGCTCCCGGCAGCAAATACACTCGTCACGGTGTATGCATTCATCACCTGCACCGATGTGTATTGAGACGTCATGGTGCCGTCCCCGAGCTGCCCATAATGGTTCCTGCCGGCAGCATACACCGGCCCGAGGCTCGTCGGGGCGCCAGTGGGAGCTGCCGTGGATGGCGATGATGTAGGGGCAGCAGTGGGCCAAGAGGTGGCGGTGGGCGATGCAGTGGCGGCAAGCTTCAGATAGAAGGAGCTGTCATATCCAGCAGCCACCCCGGACACGTTGTATCCATCCATCACCTGCACAGGTGTGTATCTGGTCGTGGTGGTGCCGTCCCCCAGCTGCCCATATGCATTGGCGCCAGAAGCATACACCTGCCCGCTGAGGGTCACATACAGTGAATGCGAGCTCCCGGCAGCAATACCAACCACCGTGTGCTCGCTCATCACCTGCACCGGCGTGTATCTCGTCGTGGCGGTGCCATCCCCCAGCTCGCCGTTGCCGTTATTGCCGGTTGCGTAGACCTCGCCGCTCGACGTCAGGAAAGCCGTGAACCCACCACTGGGGCTTGCAGAAGCCGCGGTGACGGTGTGTGCGCTCATCACCCGCACTGGTGTAGGCTGAGACCCTGGCATGCTGCCATCCTCAAGCCCGAGCTGGCCGCCTGCTCCATACCCACACACATACACCGCCCCATGATGGGTCACCAACACTGTGTACGCAGAGTAGTATGAGCCTCCTGCTGCTGCCACGCTTGCCACTGGATACACACCCATCACCTGCACTGGTGTGTAATGTGAGATGGTGGTGCCGTCTCCCAGCGCCCCTTCAATGTTGCTGCCAGCTGCATATGCGTACCCATCTGCCGCAGCATACACCGTGTGGATAGCTGACATTGCTACATGCGTCACAGTCGACCCGTTCATCACCAGCATCGGCGTGTACCGTGACGTCGTCGTGCCGTCCCCGAGCTGCCCATACATGTTGCTGCCAGCCGCATATGCATCTCCCTCTGCCGTGACAAACACCGTGTGAGACCCTGATCCAGCCACATACGTCACCGTGTGTCTGCTCATGACCTGCACTGGCATGTACCTCGTCGTCGTCGTGCCGTCTCCTAGCTGCCCATACCTATTGTACCCAACTGCATACACCTGCCCCGCTGCCGCCAGGAAGAATGAAGATCTCCCGGTAGTAGAGACACTCGTCACGGTGTATGCATTCATCACCTGCACTGATGCGTATTGAGACGTCGTGGTGCCGTCCCCGAGCTGCCCATAATGGTTCCTGCCGACAGCATACATCGGCCCGAGGCTCGTTGGGGCGCCCGTGGGGGCTGCTGTTGTTGGCGATGATGTAGGGGTAGCAGTGGGCCAGAGGGTGGCAGTGGGCGCCGCAGTGGCTGCATTTTTTAGAAGTACGGTGTGGGCATATCCAGCGGCCACCCCAGACACCGTAGCCCCGCTCATCATTACCTGCACCGGCGTGTACCTCGTTGTCCTCGTACCATCGCCTAGTTGCCCCTCATTATTGCGACCAACAGCATACACCCCAGCCCCCGATGTGACGAACAGTGAATGAAAGCCTCCCGCAGCAATGGCAGTCACCGTGTGCTCGCTCATGACCTGCACCGGTACATACTTGGTAGCGGTGGTACCGTCTCCCAGCTGGCCATAAGTGTTGCTGCCCGTGGCATAGACTTGACCCACTGACGTCAGAAACAGTGTGAAACCACCTCCAAAAGGGCCCGCAGCAGCTGCAGTCACTGTGTGCGCGCTCATCACCCGCACCGGTGTGGGATGATTGGAGGTGCTACCGTCCTCCAGGCCCAGTTGGCCATATGCTCCACCACCACACACGTACGTAGCTCCTTGATGAGTCACTAAAACAGTGTGTGCGATTGATTGATCAATGACTCCCGCGGCGACAGTTGACACTGGATAAACACCCTTGACCAGCACAGGTGTAGTTCTTGTGATGGTGGTCCCGTCTCCCAGCTCCCCATGCCAGTTCCTGCCGCTGGCAAATGCATACCCATCCGCCGCGACAAAAACTGTGTGCCCTTCTGATGCTGCAACATGTGTCACAGTATGTATGTTCATCACTCGTGCTGGTGTGTACCGTGTGTCAGTGGTGCCATCTCCCAGTTGTCCATACGAGTTGATACCAGTGGTGTAAGCAGCACCATCCGAGGTAATGAACACCGTGTGGGAGCCGGATCCCACAATGTATGTCACAGTGTGCTCGCTCATCACCTGCACCGGCGTGTATCTGGTTGTCCTGGTGCCATCCCCGAGCTGCCCATAATTGTTGTAGCCGACTGCATGCGCCTGCCCGCCCGAGGTCATGAACACCGTGTGCCAGCCACCGGTGCCCGTCACAGTGTACGCATTCATCACTTGCAACGGCGTGTACCGAGATGTCGTGGTCCCATCCCCAAGCTGCCCATACTCGTTGTTACCGGTAGCATACACCGGCCCGAGGCTCGTTGGAGCGCCCGTGGGAGTGGTACCTGCTGCAGCAGTGGGCCAAGTGGTGGCGGTGGGCGATGCCGTGTTAGTAATCTTCACAAATATCGTGTGGCTATACCCAGTAGCCAACCCACTCATTGTGTATCCGCTCATCACCTGCACAGGTGCGTATCTGGTCGTGGTGGTGCCGTCCCCCAGCTGCCCGTAATCATTGGAGCCCACCGCATACACCTGCCCATTAGAGGTCGCAAAGACCGCATGAGTGCCTCCAGCAGCACAGGCAGTCACAGAGTGCTCGCGCATAATCTGCACCGGTGAGTATCTGGTGGTCATCCCGGATTCGTCATACCAATAGCGCCCCGTGGCATACACCTGGCCGCTCGACGTCAGGAACAATGTAAATGACGAGCTGCCAGAGCTTGCAGCAGCTGCGGTGACGGTGTGCGCGCTCATCACCCTCACTGGTGTAGGCTGAGACCCTGGCCTGCTGCCATCCTCAAGCCCGAGCTGGCCGTCTGCTCCATACCCACACACATACACCGCCCCATGATGCGTCACCAACACTGTGTACGCATATGAAGAAGAGCCTGCTGCCACGCTTGCCACTGGGTACGCGCCTGCCATCTGCCCTGGTGTGAATCTTGACGTGGTGGTTCCGTCTCCGAGCTGTCCATACGAGTTTCTACCCGTTGCATATGCGTATCCATCTGCCGCAACATATACTGTGTGATCTTGCCCGGTTGCAACATGTGTCACAGTATACGTGCTCATCACCTGCACCAGCGTGTACCGCGTTGTCTGTGTGCCGTCCCCGAGCTGCCCATACCCGTTGCTGCCGGACGTATATGCATCTCCCTCTGCCGTGACAAACACCGTGTGAGACCCTGATCCAGCCACATACGTCACTGTGTGTCCGCTCATGACCTGCACTGGCGTGTACTTCGTCGTCGTCGTGCCGTCTCCCAGCTGCCCATACCCATTGTACCCAACTGCATACACCTGCCCCGCTGTCACCAGGAAGAACGTGCAGCTCCCGGCAGCAAATACACTCGTCACGGTGTATGCATTCATCACCTGCACCGATGTGTATTGAGACGTCATGGTGCCGTCCCCGAGCTGCCCATAATGGTTCCTGCCGGCAGCATACACCGGCCCGAGGCTCGTCGGGGCGCCAGTGGGAGCTGCCGTGGATGGCGATGATGTAGGGGCAGCAGTGGGCCAGGAGGTGGCGGTGGGCGATGCAGTGGCGGCAAGCTTCAGATAGAAGGAGCTGTCATATCCAGCAGCCACCCCGGACACGTTGTATCCATCCATCACCTGCACAGGTGTGTATCTGGTCGTGGTGGTGCCGTCCCCCAGCTGCCCATATGCATTGGCGCCAGAAGCATACACCTGCCCGCTGAGGGTCACATACAGTGAATGCGAGCTCCCGGCAGCAATACCAACCACCGTGTGCTCGCTCATCACCTGCACCGGCGTGTATCTTGTCGTGGCGGTGCCATCCCCCAGCTGGCCGTTACCGTTATTGCCGGTTGCGTAGACCTCGCCGCTCGATGTCAGGAAAGCCGTGAACCCACCACCGGGGCTTGCAGCAGCCGCGGTGACGGTGTGTGCGCTCATCACCCTCACTGGTGTAGGCTGAGACCCTGGCATGCTGCCATCCTCAAGCCCAAGCTGGCCGCCTGCTCCATACCCACACACATACACCGCCCCATGATGGGTCACCAACACTGTGTACGCAAATAAGTAGTATGAGCCTCCTGCTGCTGCCACGCTTGCCACTGGATACACACCCATCACCTGCACTGGCGTGTATGCTGACATGGTGGTGCCGTCTCCCAGCGCCCCTTGCATGTTCCAGCCAGCTGCATATGCGTATCCATCTGCCGCAGCATACACCGTGTGGGCAGTTGATACTGCGGCATGTATCACAGTCGACCCGTTCATCACCTGCACCGGCGTGTACCGCGTCGTCGTCGTGCCGTCCCCGAGCTGCCCATACCAGTTGCTGCCGGCCGCATATGCATCTCCCTCTGCCGTGACAAACACCGTGTGAGACCCTGATCCAGCCACATACGTCACTGTGTGTCCGCTCATGACCTGCACTGGCATGTACCTCGTCGTCGCCGTGCCGTCTCCCAGCTGCCCATACCCATTGTACCCAACTGCATACACCTGCCCCGCTGCCGCCAGGAAGAACGTGCAGCTCCCGGCAGCAAATACACTCGTCACGGTGTATGCATTCATCACCTGCACCGATGTGTATTGAGACGTCGTGGTGCCGTCCCCGAGCTGCCCATAATGGTTCCTGCCGACAGCATACACCGGCCCGAGGCTCGTCGGGGCGCCAGTGGGAGCTGCCGTGGATGGCGATGATGTAGGGACAGCAGTGGGCCAAGTGGTGGCGGTGGGCGATGCAGTGGCGGCCAGCTTCAGATAGAAGGAGCTCTCATATCCAGCAGCCACCCCGGACACGTTGTATCCATCCATCACCTGCACAGGTATGTATCTGGTCGTGGTGGTGCCGTCCCCCAGCTGCCCATATGCATTGGCGCCAGAAGCATACACCTGCCCGCTGAGGGTCACATACAGTGAATGCGAGCTCCCGGCAGCAATACCAACCACCGTGTGCTCGCTCATCACCTGCACCGGCGTGTATCTTGTCGTGGCGGTGCCATCCCCCAGCTCGCCGTTGCCGTTATTGCCGGTTGCGTAGACCTCGCCGCTCGACGCCAGGAAAGCCGTGAACCCACCACTGGGGCTTGCAGAAGCCGCGGTGACGGTGTGTGCGCTCATCACCCGCACTGGTGTAGGCTGAGACCCTGGCATGCTGCCATCCTCAAGCCCGAGCTGGCCGCCTGCTCCATACCCACACACATACACCGCCCCATGATGGGTCACCAACACTGTGTACGCGGAGTAGTATGAGCCTCCTGCTGCCACGCTTGCCACTGGATACACACCCATCACCTGCACTGGTGTGTAATGTGAGATGGTGGTGCCGTCTCCCAGCGCCCCTTGCCCGTTGCTGCCAGCTGCATATGCGTACCCATCTGCCGCAGCATACACCGTGTGGGCAGTTGATACTGCGGCATGTATCACAGTCGACCCGTTCATCACCTGCATCGGCGTGTACCGTGTCGTCGTCGTGCCGTCCCCGAGCTGCCCATACCCGTTGCTGCCGGACGTATATGCATCTCCCTCTGCCGTGACAAACACCGTGTGAGACCCTGATCCAGCCACATACGTCACCGTGTGTCCGCTCATGACCTGCACTGGCGTGGACTTCGTCGTCGTCGTGCCGTCTCCCAGCTGCCCATACCCATTGTACCCAACTGCATACACCTGCCCCGCTGCCGCCAGGAAGAACGTGCAGCTCCCGGCAGCAAATACACTCGTCACGGTGTGTGCATTCATCACCTGCACCGATGTGTATTGAGACGTCGTGGTGCCGTCCCCGAGCTGCCCATAATGGTTCCTGCCGACAGCATACACCGGCCCGAGGCTCGTCGGGGCGCCCGTGGGAGCTGCCGTGGATGGCGATGATGTAGGGGCAGCAGTGGGCCAAGAGGTGGCGGTGGGCGATGCAGTGGCGGCCAGCTTCAGATAGAAGGAGCTCTCATATCCGGCAGCCACCCCGGACACGTTGTATCCATCCATCACCTGCACAGGTGTGTATCTGGTCGCGGTGGTGCCGTCCCCCAGCTGCCCATATGCATTGGCGCCAGAAGCATACACCTGCCCGCTGAGGGTCACATACAGTGAATGCGAGCTCCCGGCAGCAATACCAACCACCGTGTGCTCGCTCATCACCTGCACCGGCGTGTATCTCGTCGTGGCGGTGCCATCCCCCAGCTCGCCGTTGCCGTTATTGCCGGTTGCGTAGACCTCGCCGCTCGACGTCAGGAAAGCCGTGAACCCACCACTGGGGCTTGCAGAAGCCGCGGTGACGGTGTGTGCGCTCATCACCCGCACTGGTGTAGGCTGAGACCCTGGCATGCTGCCATCCTCAAGCCCGAGCTGGCCGCCTGCTCCATACCCACACACATACACCGCCCCATGATGGGTCACCAACACTGTGTACGCAGAGTAGTATGAGCCTCCTGCTGCTGCCACGCTTGCCACTGGATACACACCCATCACCTGCACTGGTGTGTAATGTGAGATGGTGGTGCCGTCTCCCAGCGCCCCTTCAATGTTGCTGCCAGCTGCATATGCGTACCCATCTGCCGCAGCATACACCGTGTGGATAGCTGACATTGCTACATGCGTCACAGTCGACCCGTTCATCACCAGCATCGGCGTGTACCGTGACGTCGTCGTGCCGTCCCCGAGCTGCCCATACATGTTGCTGCCAGCCGCATATGCATCTCCCTCTGCCGTGACAAACACCGTGTGAGACCCTGATCCAGCCACATACGTCACTGTGTGTCCGCTCATGACCTGCACTGGCGTGTACTTCGTCGTCGTCGTGCCGTCTCCCAGCTGCCCGTACCCATTGTACCCAACTGCATACACCTGCCCCGCTGCCGCCAGGAAGAACGTGCAGCTCCCGGCAGCAAATACACTCGTCACGGTGTGTGCATTCATCACCTGCACCGATGTGTATTGAGACGTCGTGGTGCCGTCCCCGAGCTGCCCATAATGGTTCCTGCCGACAGCATACACCGGCCCGAGGCTCGTCGGGGCGCCAGTGGGAGCTGCCGTGGATGGCGATGATGTAGGGGCAGCAGTGGGCCAGGAGGTGGCGGTGGGCGATGCAGTGGCGGCCAGCTTCAGATAGAAGGAGCTCTCATATCCAGCAGCCACCCCGGACACGTTGTATCCATCCATCACCTGCACAGGTATGTATCTGGTCGTGGTGGTGCCGTCCCCCAGCTGCCCATATGCATTGGCGCCAGAAGCATACACCTGCCCGCTGAGGGTCACATACAGTGAATGCGAGCTCCCGGCAGCAATACCAACCACCGTGTGCTCGCTCATCACCTGCACCGGCGTGTATCTCGTCGTGGCGGTGCCATCCCCCAGCTGGCCGTTGCCGTTATTGCCGGTTGCGTAGACCTCGCCGCTCGATGTCAGGAAAGCCGTGAACCCACCACCGGGGCTTGCAGAAGCCGCGGTGACGGTGTGTGCGCTCATCACCCGCACTGGTGTAGGCTGAGACCCTGGCATGCTGCCATCCTCAAGCCCAAGCTGGCCGCCTGCTCCATACCCACACACATACACCGCCCCATGATGGGTCACCAACACTGTGTACGCAGATGAGGATGAGCCTGCTGCTGCCACGCTTGCCACTGGATACACACCCATCACCTGCACTGGCGTGTATGCTGACATGGTGGTGCCGTCTCCCAGTGCCCCATACAAGTTGCTGCCAGCTGCATATGCATATCCATCTGCCGCAGCATACACCGTGTGGGCAGTTGATACTGCGGCATGTATCAAAGTCGACCCGTTCATCACCTGCACCGGCGTGAACCGTGTTGCCTGTGTGCCGTCCCCGAGCTGCCCATACCCGTTGCTGCCGGCCGCATATGCATCTCCCTCTGCCGTGACAAACACCGTGTGAGACCCTGATCCAGCCACATACGTCACTGTGTGTCCGCTCATGACCTGCACTGGCATGTACCTCGTCGTCGTCGTGCCGTCTCCCAGCTGCCCATACCCATTGTACCCAACTGCATACACCTGCCCCGCTGCCGCCAGGAAGAACGTGCAGCTCCCGGCAGCAAATACACTCGTCACGGTGTGTGCATTCATCACCTGCACCGATGTGTATTGAGACGTCGTGGTGCCGTCCCCGAGCTGCCCATAATGGTTCCTGCCGACAGCATACACCGGCCCGAGGCTCGTCGGGGCGCCAGTGGGAGCTGCCGTGGATGGCGATGATGTAGGGGCAGCAGTGGGCCAAGGAGGTGGCGGTGGGCGATGCAGTGGCGGCCAGCTTCAGATAGAAGGAGCTCTCATATCCAGCAGCCACCCCGGACACGTTGTATCCATCCATCACCTGCACAGGTGTGTATCTGGTCGTGGTGGTGCCGTCCCCCAGCTGCCCATATGCATTTGCGCCAGAAGCATACACCTGCCCGCTGAGGGTCACATACAGTGAATGCGAGCTCCCGGCAGCAATACCAACCACCGTGTGCTCGCTCATCACCTGCACCGGCGTGTATCTTGTCGTGGCGGTGCCATCCCCCAGCTCGCCGTTGCCGTTATTGCCGGTTGCGTAGACCTCGCCGCTCGACGCCAGGAAAGCCGTGAACCCACCACTGGGGCTTGCAGAAGCCGCGGTGACGGTGTGTGCGCTCATCACCCGCACTGGTGTAGGCTGAGACCCTGGCATGCTGCCATCCTCAAGCCCGAGCTGGCCGCCTGCTCCATACCCACACACATACACCGCCCCATGATGGGTCACCAACACTGTGTACGCGGAGTAGTATGAGCCTCCTGCTGCCACGCTTGCCACTGGATACACACCCATCACCTGCACTGGTGTGTAATGTGAGATGGTGGTGCCGTCTCCCAGCGCCCCTTGCCCGTTCCTGCCAGCTGCATATGCGTACCCATCTGCCGCAGCATACACCGTGTGGGCAGTTGATACTGCGGCATGTATCACAGTCGACCCGTTCATCACCAACACCGGCGTGTACCGTGTCGTCGTCGTGCCGTCCCCGAGCTGCCCATACCAGTTGCTGCCGGCCGCATATGCATCTCCCTCTGCCGTGACAAACACCGTGTGAGACCCTGATCCAGCCACATACGTCACCGTGTGTCCGCTCATGACCTGCACTGGCGTGTACTTCGTCGTCGTCGTGCCGTCTCCCAGCTGCCCATACCCATTGTACCCAACTGCATACACCTGCCCCGCTGCCGCCAGGAAGAACGTGCAGCTCCCGGCAGCAAATACACTCGTCACGGTGTGTGCATTCATCACCTGCACCGATGTGTATTGAGACGTCGTGGTGCCGTCCCCGAGCTGCCCATAATGGTTCCTGCCGACAGCATACACCGGCCCGAGGCTCGTCGGGGCGCCAGTGGGAGCTGCCGTGGATGGCGATGATGTAGGGGCAGCAGTGGGCCAGGAGGTGGCGGTGGGCGATGCAGTGGCGGCCAGCTTCAGATAGAAGGAGCTCTCATATCCAGCAGCCACCCCGGACACGTTGTATCCATCCATCACCTGCACAGGTATGTATCTGGTCGTGGTGGTGCCGTCCCCCAGCTGCCCATATGCATTGGCGCCAGAAGCATACACCTGCCCGCTGAGGGTCACATACAGTGAATGCGAGCTCCCGGCAGCAATACCAACCACCGTGTGCTCGCTCATCACCTGCACCGGCGTGTATCTCGTCGTGGCGGTGCCATCCCCCAGCTGGCCGTTGCCGTTATTGCCGGTTGCGTAGACCTCGCCGCTCGATGTCAGGAAAGCCGTGAACCCACCACCGGGGCTTGCAGAAGCCGCGGTGACGGTGTGTGCGCTCATCACCCTCACTGGTGTAGGCTGAGACCCTGGCATGCTGCCATCCTCAAGCCCAAGCTGGCCGCCTGCTCCATACCCACACACATACACCGCCCCATGATGGGTCACCAACACTGTGTACGCAGATGAGGATGAGCCTGCTGCTGCCACGCTTGCCACTGGATACACACCCATCACCTGCACTGGCGTGTATGCTGACATGGTGGTGCCGTCTCCCAGTGCCCCATACAAGTTGCTGCCAGCTGCATATGCATATCCATCTGCCGCAGCATACACCGTGTGGGCAGTTGATACTGCGGCATGTATCACAGTCGACCCGTTCATCACCTGCACCGGCGTGTACCGTGTTGTCTGTGTGCCGTCCCCGAGCTGCCCATACCAGTTGCTGCCGGCCGCATATGCATCTCCCTCTGCCGTGACAAACACCGTGTGAGACCCTGATCCAGCCACATACGTCACTGTGTGTCCGCTCATGACCTGCACTGGCATGTACCTCGTCGTCGTCGTGCCGTCTCCCAGCTGCCCATACCCATTGTACCCAACTGCATACACCTGCCCCGCTGCCGCCAGGAAGAACGTGCAGCTCCCGGCAGCAAATGCACTCGTCACGGTGTATGCATTCATCACCTGCACCGATGTGTATTGAGACGTCGTGGTGCCGTCCCCGAGCTGCCCATAATGGTTCCTGCCGACAGCATACACCGGCCCGAGGCTCGTCGGGGCGCCCGTGGGAGCTGCCGTGGATGGCGATGATGTAGGGGCAGCAGTGGGCCAAGAGGTGGCGGTGGGCGATGCAGTGGCGGCCAGCTTCAGATAGAAGGAGCTCTCATATCCGGCAGCCACCCCGGACACGTTGTATCCATCCATCACCTGCACAGGTGTGTATCTGGTCGCGGTGGTGCCGTCCCCCAGCTGCCCATATGCATTGGCGCCAGAAGCATACACCTGCCCGCTGAGGGTCACATACAGTGAATGCGAGCTCCCGGCAGCAATACCAACCACCGTGTGCTCGCTCATCACCTGCACCGGCGTGTATCTTGTCGTGGCGGTGCCATCCCCCAGCTGGCCGTTGCCGTTATTGCCGGTTGCGAAGACCTCGCCGCTCGACGTCAGGAAAGCCGTGAACCCACCACTGGGGCTTGCAGCAGCCGCGGTGACGGTGTGTGCGCTCATCACCCGCACTGGTGTAGGCTGAGACCCTGGCATGCTGCCATCCTCAAGCCCAAGCTGGCCGCCTGCTCCATACCCACACACATACACCGCCCCATGATGGGTCACCAACACTGTGTACGCAAATAAGTAGTATGAGCCTGCTGCTGCCACGCTTGCCACTGGATACACACCCATCACCTGCACTGGCGTGTATGCTGACATGGTGGTGCCGTCTCCCAGTGCCCCGTACAAGTTGCTGCCAGCTGCATATGCATATCCATCTGCCGCAGCATACACCGTGTGGGCAGTTGATACTGCGGCATGTATCACAGTCGACCCGTTCATCACCTGCACCGGCGTGTACCGTGTTGTCTGTGTGCCGTCCCCGAGCTGCCCATACCAGTTGCTGCCGGCCGCATATGCATCTCCCTCTGCCGTGACAAACACCGTGTGAGACCCTGATCCAGCCACATACGTCACTGTGTGTCCGCTCATGACCTGCACTGGCATGTACCTCGTCGTCGTCGTGCCGTCTCCCAGCTGCCCATACCCATTGTACCCAACTGCATACACCTGCCCCGCTGCCGCCAGGAAGAACGTGCAGCTCCCGGCAGCAAATGCACTCGTCACGGTGTATGCATTCATCACCTGCACCGATGTGTATTGAGACGTCGTGGTGCCGTCCCCGAGCTGCCCATAATGGTTCCTGCCGACAGCATACACCGGCCCGAGGCTCGTCGGGGCGCCCGTGGGAGCTGCCGTGGATGGCGATGATGTAGGGGCAGCAGTGGGCCAAGTGGTGGCGGTGGGCGATGCAGTGGCGGCCAGCTTCAGATAGAAGGAGCTCTCATATCCAGCAGCCACCCCGGACACGTTGTATCCATCCATCACCTGCACAGGTGTGTATCTGGTCGTGGTGGTGCCGTCCCCCAGCTGCCCATCTGCATTTGCGCCAGAAGCATACACCTGCCCGCTGAGGGTCACATACAGTGAATGCGAGCTCCCGGCAGCAATACCAACCACCGTGTGCTCGCTCATCACCTGCACCGGCGTGTATCTTGTCGTGGCGGTGCCATCCCCCAGCTCGCCGTTGCCGTTATTGCCGGTTGCGTAGACCTCGCCGCTCGACGCCAGGAAAGCCGTGAACCCACCACTGGGGCTTGCAGAAGCCGCGGTGACGGTGTGTGCGCTCATCACCCGCACTGGTGTAGGCTGAGACCCTGGCATGCTGCCATCCTCAAGCCCAAGCTGGCCGCCTGCTCCATACCCACACACATACACCGCCCCATGATGGGTCACCAACACTGTGTACGCAGAGTAGAAGGAGCCTCCTGCTGCCACGCTTGCCACTGGATACACACCCATCACCTGCACTGGTGTGTAATGTGAGATGGTGGTGCCGTCTCCCAGCGCCCCTTGCCCGTTCCTGCCAGCTGCATATGCGTACCCATCTGCCGCAGCATACACCGTGTGGATAGCTGACATTGCTACATGCGTCACAGTCGACCCATTCATCACCAGCATCGGCGTGTACCGTGTCGTCGTCGTGCCGTCCCCGAGCTGCCCATACCAGTTGCTGCCGGCCGCATATGCATCTCCCTCTGCCGTGACAAACGCCGTGTGAGACCCTGATCCAGCCACATACGTCACTGTGTGTCCGCTCATGACCTGCACTGGCGTGTACCTCGTCGTCGTCGTGCCGTCTCCCAGCTGCCCATACCCATTGTACCCAACTGCATACACCTGCCCCGCTGCCGCCAGGAAGAACGTGCAGCTCCCGGCAGCAAATACACTCGTCACGGTGTATGCATTCATCACCTGCACCGATGTGTATTGAGACGTCGTGGTGCCGTCCCCGAGCTGCCCATAATGGTTCCTGCCGACAGCATACACCGGCCCGAGGCTCGTCGGGGCGCCAGTGGGAGCTGCCGTGGATGGCGATGATGTAGGGGCAGCAGTGGGCCAGGAGGTGGCGGTGGGCGATGCAGTGGTGGCAAGCTTCAGATAGAAGGAGCTCTCATATCCAGCAGCCACCCCGGACACGTTGTATCCATCCATCACCTGCACAGGTGTGTATCTGGTCGTGGTGGTGCCGTCCCCCAGCTGCCCATATGCATTTGCGCCAGAAGCATACACCTGCCCGCTGAGGGTCACATACAGTGAATGCGAGCTCCCGGCAGCAATACCAACCACCGTGTGCTCGCTCATCACCTGCACCGGCGTGTATCTTGTCGTGGCGGTGCCATCCCCCAGCTGGCCGTTACCGTTATTGCCGGTTGCGTAGACCTCGCCGCTCGATGTCAGGAAAGCCGTGAACCCACCACCGGGGCTTGCAGCAGCCGCGGTGACGGTGTGTGCGCTCATCACCCTCACTGGTGTAGGCTGAGACCCTGGCATGCTGCCATCCTCAAGCCCAAGCTGGCCGCCTGCTCCATACCCACACACATACACCGCCCCATGATGGGTCACCAACACTGTGTACGCAAATAAGTAGTATGAGCCTGCTGCTGCCACGCTTGCCACTGGATACACACCCATCACCTGCACTGGCGTGTATGCTGACATGGTGGTGCCGTCTCCCAGCGCCCCTTGCATGTTCCAGCCAGCTGCATATGCGTATCCATCTGCCGCAGCATACACCGTGTGGGCAGTTGATACTGCGGCATGTATCACAGTCGACCCGTTCATCACCTGCACCGGCGTGTACCGCGTCGTCGTCGTGCCGTCCCCGAGCTGCCCATACCCGTTGCTGCCGGCCGCATATGCATCTCCCTCTGCCGTGACAAACACCGTGTGAGACCCTGATCCAGCCACATACGTCACCATGTGTCCGCTCATGACCTGCACCGGCATGTACCTCGTCGTCGCCGTGCCGTCTCCCAGCTGCCCATACCCATTGTACCCAACCGCATATACCTGCCCCGCTGCCGCCAGGAAGAACGTGCAGCTCCCGGCAGCAAATACACTCGTCACGGTGTATGCATTCATCACCTGCACCGATGTGTATTGAGACGTCGTGGTGCCGTCCCCGAGCTGCCCATAATGGTTCCTGCCGACAGCATACACCGGCAGCGCACCTGCAAAACATGCGACATACCCGCC
The DNA here is from genome assembly GCA_001247695.2 of Cymbomonas tetramitiformis. Classification (NCBI taxonomy): domain Eukaryota; kingdom Viridiplantae; phylum Chlorophyta; class Pyramimonadophyceae; order Pyramimonadales; family Pyramimonadaceae; genus Cymbomonas; species Cymbomonas tetramitiformis. Next base: position 70,419 of record LGRX02001983.1, read on the forward strand.
CCCCCCACATAAGATCAAAGCTAGATAAACCCGTAACCGCGCTTGAGGGGATTGAGCGAGGCACCGTGATCAACGACTACTTTTGCTCCATATTAAGAACCCACAAGCAGAGGTCCATGCATGACCACCATGCAGGATATCAATACATGACACTACACACCGGCGACGGGTGCTGTTGGGCTGAGGGCGCCATTGGCGTTCTCTATCACAGGAGGCACGATGGCTACGTGCAGCAAAGAATCCGCATCGTTAATGAGCCCGTAAAACGCATAGCCAATAAGCTCGTCATGGCCAGATGAGTTGGGTTCGTCCTGGATGCCCGTCTCTGCAGTCATCAGCAGGTTGATTCCATAGAAATCTGCAATCGCCGCATCCGCATGAGACTGATGAGACGAACCTCCAACTTCAAGCTGGATATTTCAAGCATGTGCGTAGCCAAAAAGTGGGGCTGCAAGCAGTCACCAACGCGGGCCTCAACGCTCAGAAGATGATCCAGCGTTGATTTGACTTAGTAGCTTGTGAGTGAAATGAGGTGGGGCGTAGAGCAGGAATTTCTTTACTCCGCGGAATGCACACATACGTGAGGAGGCTTAAGAATGGAGCATGCTTGTATGCATGTAGCACTGTTGCCATGATCAGGATTGACATTACAATGCAAATTTACAAAAAGTGTCCAAAGAGTTCAAAAGAATCATCATTGATTAAAAAGAATCATGATCAGGTGAATGTGATGAGGTCACCTTGATCGCCTCCTTGCGTCCCTGCGAGCAAGCAATTTTCAGAAAATCAGATCTATGATGCGCACAGCCTTGAATAGATATTGCCATCCATGACAGCAATAGCTTTTTTTGGCCAGTGATCCATGGCAACAGCAATAGCAGCACAACTGCAAAATAGGACAGGACTAACATCCCCCAAAAACAACTGTTTTGAATGATTGTATACTGCAGGCATCGTTAAATGAATGAGAAAGAACTGAAAGAGCCGTCAAGGCAAGTAAGGACACATGTAGTACCACATTGCTCCAATCTAATGATGTCAAAAGGATGACAACACATTGAACAAATCGGATTACCGTAAGAGACATCAAACTCATTATCAGCTACACAGAGGGCACAAAAGAGATACTGAAGGCTGTACTCGAAAAACATTGGTGTGAAGAAGCGCTCGCAGTGTCAGAGACCGGTTTGCACAAGATCTTTGATGAAGGCTACAAGCAACAATTTCCAACCCGACATGTTCATTGTCGATAATGAACAGCTTCAACACCGTTGGCTATTTTCGGTTGAAATTTTGTGCCACTTTCGATAGCCATATCATCGATGATGGGACTTTTCAAGGGCACCTGTTTCAATATTTCTTATAGATGGTTGGTGCAATCTAACTTCTTTTAGCTGAAGTTACTACAGGCGGCCCAATAAAGCATTGAACTTCCATCCTTCATCTGGTGAGTTTCTTAATATTTCGCTGATAAAAATAAGGGCAGAGTTGGAGACAACCTGTGCACTCAAGCACTTGGCATCGAAGATTCCTATGTACATATTCCTATGTATGTACAGGTTCTGGTGTTTGGACATTTCTGTTAGGGTCTTGCCTTCTTTTGCCTCTTGTTGTTCCTTTCTACTTTGATTGGACTCCTTGGACTAATAATTTGAGGAAATAGCCTTTTTCTTCAGTTGTCTCAGAGTCTAACCCTCAGTGTAATAATACCCAGCCGTGACAACCACTGAGACGGTAAAGCTTGTAATAAAATCACAGTGTTTCTATGATATTGTTATAGGCCTACGATGATAAGATATCAGCTTTTATTGTAATATCCTGAGTCCTCAATGGCGGCCATGACTATTAGTATAGGCCTTAGTACTGTGCTGTACAGTGTATCAAGCTTAAATGTAGGTGTGCAAACTGAAAACGAAGAGAAAAAAAAAAATGACTGGATGTATGTTGAAGGTGGACTTCTAAGCTCGATCGGAATGGCAAGAGTCGCACTCAGATAGCAGGTCTCAGAACTTAAAAAGAAGCCTCTGCTATCAACAACAAACTCAGCTCCCTTGGGCTTGCTCAAGATAATTATTTGTTGTTTTACCACGAAGTTGGAAATTTGTACCCAAACCGTAAAAATCCATAAGGAATGAGGGCCGCCGTTCTCAGAGTTGGTCTCAACTTGCCAGTTGGTTCAGTCTAAGTTGATCGAATGGCCCCGTGTGCTTGACTGATCGTTCCTTCAGGCCAAAAGATACCCGAGTCCGTATTATGAGTTAGCGAGGATAAAATGTGTGACTGCGATGCCCTGGCATCAGGCACTTACAGTAGATAATTATCTCCGAGGGAAAGTCTGAGTGTCACGTGCTTCCATACCGGGACTCCTTGGAAGATCAACACCTTTTGTTCAAGGTGGGACCCGTCCTACACACCGACACTCCAATGCCTTTACACACTCTTCCAGCGGCCTGCAAGTTACTCACAGGCCCTTATCTACTAGGTGACGACTGATATGCTAGCTCCTCTCGACTCATCTTTCAGGGTCTATTGAGGCCCTCCTGACTTAAGTGCCATTACTTAACCCGTGGCCTAGCTACTCAGCTCGGTTGCCAGTATAAGACAAGAGCGGGAAAGTGTCGTTAGAATGTTAACTATTTTTTTATATCCTAAAAGTCTTTTTCACTTGAAGCTCTCAGCATTCACTTGGGGAGAACCAATCACGATGCACAACGTCACTGATGCCCAGTTGCCAGTCTTAGTGACGCCCGCCTCTAAGTGCCTCGAAGAAACCATATCAACTCTAAATTTGCACAGCTTGCTAAAATGATGAGCCCGCTTCAATGGATCCTGTGACCGCAGGCTGCAAAACCTCCTGGCATCATATGAATCCTTGCAGCTGGGACAACCTGTTAAACGTGGCTGGGGAGTTTTCTAATCTGTGTCCATTATTAGAACTGCGTGTACGTTTGACAAGTGAAGAAGCAGTGGCTTGCCTCAATGAGGGGTTCACGGTTGGTTCTGCTAACAGGTTGGTTCCCCGTATGCCACGACGCAGCCCGGCGAGGTCCCAACCCTCTCCTTGAAATAAGATTCGTCGTAGTAGAAAACGCGCGCAGATCTCGCAACTTCAGATTGGAACCGTGAAAGGTCACCGCAGAGGTTTGAAAACTGACAAGTTGATAAGCGAGTCACCATCCGGCTCCTTACTGTGTTTTAGGGAGAAATATGTCGACTTAAGACTTCAACAACATTTCAATGGCACACGACTCGCAGCGAATCCTCAGGGGAGCCGCGCATGAGAACCCTCAACCAGTATCACGGTGTGACCTTGACTCGCAAGGAGAGGCTTCAATTTCACTAAGTCCAGGGCTGAGTTGGCGGCAAATGTCCACGCACAGGGTATCAGTTAAGAAATGTGCTGATAAAGCCAAAAAGTCGTGCCCCATGCAATCAAAGGGCCTTTGCAACTACTGCGGGTCTAGACGCGGCCGAAGGTTAGAGCTATATAATTTGAAAAGGATAAAATCCTAGAAAAAAGCACTTAAGGTATGGCTTAATAGACTTAATGCGAACCGCTATATAGGTATTCACATTCCGAGAAGTGCTGAATTTTTCAGCTCAAATGTAGTGCAGCAGATACCGAATTTCGTGTGCTATCCCGACTGCAAAACTAGCTCCAATGATTTAAGAACTAAGGATTTTTTCATCAAAGTGGAGAAGTGCTGTCAGAAAAAGCCAACGGTAGTTGTTAGATCACGAATACCTATGACGACTCGCATGCAACGAACCCAAACCCAAACGTTAACTGAATTTGGCCGAAATGTAACGCTTGTAGATCCCCGGTAGTCACAAAGGCCCCTGAATCTGAGAGGATTATCAGTCAAGTTCGAACCGCAAGCTGCGTTTCAACACCGGATTCAAGACCTCCAGCGGGGCGCCGAGCAGCAATCCAGAACAGTGTCTCACCTTGGCATATTTCTCCCAACAATACCAGGGCTGCGTATATAACTAATCGTGCCGTATACAGCCACTTCATCCACGCGTGCCTGTCGCCTTGCCGCATCAGCTTTCGACGCTAGACAAGGTTCGATTGTGGAGTGCTACTTTCACCATATATAGGAAAAGAGCCTGCTATATAGTCCTAAACATTAACTTTCTGGGCATGTTTTAGGATGCACCGCATACGATCGACCCTGCCGGTTGCAGGTCTGCGCTCCTCAAGTTCTCTCTCCTCTTGAAACACCCATCGCATGCTAATCAGTCGAGTGACCCACCACAGTATAAACCGTCTCACGTCGCCCCTGTTATATAATTTATCGCGGGGGCTGATTTATATAAGTATTCGCGTCGGATATAAATTAACATATTTATTTATTCATGAATATATAATTTATATAAATATGTAATACTAATGAAAGCCGAATTATGGGGAAGGGAGAGGGGGGGTGAGGACACCGAAAGGTGATGCCGGGGCGGAGGGCAGGGGAGGGCAACTGGGGAGCGGGGGTGAGGGAGGAGGGAGCGCGGAGGGGGAGAGGGTGGGGAAGGCGCAGATAAAGGGGATGTGAGAAGGGGGGAGGAGATAGCAAACGTACCAATGCCCCCTCGCCCCTCTTCCTACCTCCTATCGCCCCTTAACCTGCGCCTTCCCCACATCCTCTCCTCCGCTGATCCCTCCTCCCTCACCCCCTCTCCCCATTTGCCCTCCCCTGCCCTCCGCCCCGGCATCGCCCTTCGGTGCCCCCATAATTCGGCTTTCATTAGTATTACAGATGTATATAAATTATATATATATATAAATAAATAAATATGTGATTTTATAACAAAATCGAATAATTATATAAATCGACCCCCGTGATAAATTATATATCAGGGGCGAGGTGAGACGGTTTATACGGTTTTCTGAATTAATTGGGATTCGGTTGGTGACATCGCATATTCAGTCGGTGACATGAACCGATTTGGTTTATGTCGCTCATGTCGGTCACCGACTGAATTAATCGGTCGGTCTAATGTAATCGGAGATACCTTCACGAGTGTCCCACCACACCGACACGCCAGCTTCTTGTTCTTCAGTACGGTGTCAACGGTAGATACAGTGCATGCATCACTGAACTAATAAGTACTGAACTAATATAGCACTGAACTAATACGCGAATCTGTGCATCCACCAATAGTCACTGAACTAATTAATTATTAATTTAAAAAAATATCACTGAACTAATACTTTATTAGTTTAGTGAGAATTAATAAATTATTAATTCAGTGCACTGAATTAATAACTTATTAGTTCTGGAAAATATCATTGAACTAATAATTTATTAATTCAACGGGAACTAATAAGTTATTAGTTCAGTGCACTGAACTAATAATTTATTAATTCCACGTGTCGAAATCGGATGGATGTCAGCCGCAACCCTGCCGCCAGATTTCAAGCGTCAATATTGTTGCTTTCTTTAATTCCTTCATAAACTTTCACCCGTCGTCATGGGTCGCGGGCGAGTGCCTGGCACATCTTGTAAGAGATAAGGGCTTGAAACACACAGCTTTTGCTGGAAGTGACGCCCCGACTGTCATTCCTATGAGTTAGGGTGTATGACTGTCACCGGTCCCAGAACCCTAGACCCCGAACATATAACGGGAAGACTAAGAATTCTCACCGGTTATGTATTATGATTATCTGTCTCGCCGAATATACCGTCTAGCTGATATATTAAGCAGGTTATGGGCCCACCACGCTTCCACTGCGCTATCGTTTGAGGTTAAACAATCCATTCTAACATGGGCTTCAGAGAAGAACGAGCATGGCCAGTGTCCGACTCGGGCAGAGCTAGCGAGGAGAGTACAGAATTTTTACAACATGCTTGCCAAACGCGCCCAGCCAAGCTACGATATCAGCAACTCTTAAGAAGCGAAAAGAGTTAGAATCAAAGTTCGAATCATATTCAAGCAAGGACATAAGGCTCTTAAGAAGGATAGGGGATCCTACGTTCCGGAACTAGAGAAGGCTTTGTACGCTTGGTTTCTTCAGCTCGAAAATGCCGCAGCTCGCGGGGAAGCTGATTTCCCCCCACTGTATGGGGGCCTGCTTCTCCCTGTTTCACCCCTCGCCGGGTGTGTGTCATGTGACACCTTTAGCCGTGACATTGTTCCGTGACTTGCTAGTTAGCCTCCGTTATTGCTAACTCTACAGTTTTATGTTATCACCGTTACGAGCACCCGGCCCTGTGTGTTTTTTGTGTCTTACTGCCTATATATATACCCGTTACATATATATAGCCAGATCATCCTTTTCATAAGGTCATCGGTCCCGTACCGTGCTAGTGGTGCTCGTTGCATTCAACTCGCTTCGGCCTCAACGCCGATTCTACTCCGTCATTTTTTATCCGTCAACTCCGTGGGCTCAGCATCTCCGTTACTTTCCGTCTTTGCCCGTTCAAGTACTCCGCCTACCGTTTGTGATTGGTGGCTTACTTATCCGTTAAAACTTACCCATCTTTTGTCGTAATTCCGGCATCCTCCTACTTCGTTCCGGGAATGTCTCAACAACGCCAAAATGTCCTTGCAGAGGCGCTCCGCACTGCAAGGCGGACTGGCGCGCCTCATCTACGCCGTCGTCACCGTCATCCAACGCTGCTTCACCTGGCACATCGCGTCCGAGGAGGCGATTGTGACCACCTCCTCCTTGCGTTCGCGGCCATCGTCATTACGGCCATCGCCGATTGCTTTCGCGTTCTTCAACGACCCGTCAGTGCTTCCCTCCACTCCAGTGGAGGAGGGGAGGGAAAATGAGTACTTGGAGCAGCTTTCGTACGCCTTCACCTATTCCACCGACATCGTCACCATTTTGCGCACAGGAGGGTACAACCCTAAAAAACGGTTTCACGCTCGACAACGATACTGCCGACACCGATTTTACTGCCCTCCTCTCCGCACTCCGTCACGTCCTGTTCCCCTTCTCCTTCACGGATTTTTCCAAGCTCCTCGACCTCGAGCACGATTATGACTTCTACCACGCCGTTCTAAACGAGATCATTTTCACCGTCTTACCAGTGGTTCTTCGTGGGACTGCCTTGGCACTCTACACCGAGGCGGCGCTTTGCCACCCTGGAGATGGACGCTACGTTCTCCGCCAACGTCTGAGGTACGAGGTGGAGGGAGTGCCGGATTCCGACACGGACCGTTTTTGGGTCAAAATGCGTTCCACCATCATCGACGAGAACAACGACCCCGCCCCCCAACGTACCGCTATCCGTAACTTGGGCGACAAGCACGCCCGCATCAACAGCGATTACAGCGAGGAGAAGCGCGTCAAGGACTTATGGCACATCCTCACCGACTCCGCCAAGCAATCGCCCTTCGTGACCCCGTTGTACGTCCCCATCATCCGTGAGCTCCGTAGTGGTGCGCAGTTCTCTTTTTCCACAGTGTGCCTGCGTGTGCGCACCAAGGCATGGTATCAATTGGTTCAGGCGGTATTGATAGTTTTCGATTATTTCACTTTTCTGATCAATCAATTCTGATTCACAGCATGTCTAATCAATCGATTCTGATATTTCAAGCCAGTGCATCAATCAATTCTGATTCTCAACAAGTCTGATCAATCAATTGTGATTGTTCCACGGGCAGTATCAATCAATTCTGATACACCGGTATGAAGTATCAATTGGTTTAAATACATACTGTCGATTCCCCACCCTACTGCACGTGCTCGTTCGCGGAGGTTGCCGATCACGGTGGTTTCATGGCCAACCAGGTTTTCTAATTCATATACGGACTCCCAAGTGCCATTCGGTTCGGGGAAATTCTTCCAACCCATAAGCCATTGTGCAACACCTCCATTTGATGCACGCTCTCTCTGTATCTCACGGACCTTGTCAGCTTGTATTCAACATCGTCACTTCCGGCAGGGTCAAAAGGCGTTTGGTGTGTGCGCTTGATCGCGCCCTTGCCCTCGGAAACTGCATTCGCCTGATAAGGTTGCTTTCCACGTCCGCGCTTATTGCACATGGTTTTCGATAATCTTAAAATGAAATTCGAAATACAGTATGCCAAGATAGTGTCTACATATATACCCATGAACCCCATCGAATGACCAATCACCATCCCTAACCCGATCATACTGAGATTCAAGATTGATTTGTCCAAGATGGAGACGACGTTATCACAATATTGAGTTATTGACCAACCAAAGTCCCACATCGGGGTTTGCCGGATCGAAATGGCACGCCGCCGGGATCGGAACATTGAGTTAATCGATTCAATCGACTGTATTCGTTCAACCCAGGGATCAATCGATTCTGATTGTTTAGCCCGTGGGATCAAACAATTCTGATAATTGCCCTCGGGGATCAATCCGAATTTTGATGGTTAGACATGCGATATCAATCAATTCCAATATTCCGATAGTGCACAAATTCACTATCAATTGATTATGATATTCTGATATATTGATAGTATCAGAATATCAAACAATCGATAATAATAATAATAATAATAAAACATTTACGCTAGCAAAGGGGACAAAGTCCTGAGAGTGCGGTATCCCTGCAAAGCAGGCTAGTGAAAACACCAGGGGCTACTCCCTCTACTATAGCGCGCCCACAAAGGGGCTCAACCCACTTTTCAGCAAGGTGACATCTAGAGAAAAAGCTAGGTGCTAAGCAAAAAACTCTAGAAGGTGGAGAAGCAGCCATGGCCGGGTGAGTGGAGGGGTGGCTGAATCTGAGCGGTGGGGAGGGAAGTCGAAGAATTAAGGGGGTATTTGGAGACGTTGAGGAAGGGGGTCAAGGTGGGCGGGGAGAGGGGGGGAGGGGGCTCCCTAGGGTACGGGGAACTATCTTATATTGCAAGACTTTTGAAAATTACTGCAAAAGGGTTTGAAGAAAGTCGTTTGATTGCTGCACAGCTTCTGTTTCTGTCATGGTCTCACTGCTCGAGATGGCAACTGTATGCGGGTCAGTGTTTAAGGTGGTGGTGGTGTTTAACAGAAACACGTCTCGCCTATTTTTGGTGTGTTGCCTACAGATTCTTGAAAGTTTTTTAAGGAGAGGTTTAAGGAGAGGTACAATCGATACCATGCCTTGCCTGCGCACGGTGTGGAGGGAGGAATTACCTTTTGCCACCCCCGCCGCCGACACCGTCCCCTCCTCTCCGCCTGGTGGTGGTGGTGGTGACGGTGCCCGTCCGAAGAAGCCCTCATTCAACTCCGCCTCCGCCCATCGCGAGCCGGCCCACACCATCAAGCCCGTGGGTGAGTGGCGGCCCGAGCCGGCTAGCGCCCTCATCATGCGCTGGAAGGGTGTCGGGTACCCGTGCATCCTCTGCTTTCGGTTGTGGGGGCTCACCGACTCCCACCCCGACACCAGAGGCATTTGCCCCTACACGTGCAAGGAGGCCTACAACAACTCCTCCCGTGTCCCCGATTCCGCTCTTCATCCGGCGGGCAATCGACCGCTGCCGCGTGAGTTTGCTGCCGCCCTCGCCTCGTTTCACGGGGGGCTGGTGGTGCCACCGCCCAGTCTGTGGTGCTTACGGAGCAGCAGCCTGACCCGCCGCCGGATGCGGCGGTGATGACCTTCGTCGCCCCTCCGTCCGACCCGCCTCCATGTCTCGATCACCCGCCCTCCGCGGACTCCGGCGTGCACTCCGTGCCGGCCGAGGATCCCAGCGCGGCAGGCATGCCTCAGCACGCAGGGGGTCTGGACTTCGCCTTCGAGCCCGAGCCAGTTGCGATGCTGGGTTTCGCCGAGGGAGATGAGGATTGGCCCGCCTTCCGTGAGACTACGTGGATTCCGCCGACGATCGACACTTCAAGCCGTCAACACGATTTACAATGAACCATGCAACTCTGCCTAGCTACATTTCACTTTCTGCGCAACGCCCATGCTTGTTTGCTACTAGTTGGGCCCCTGGCTCCAGACACTAAGTGACATTGAGTTTAGGTTTTAGGGTTTGCTTGCTTCGGGATGTCCACTCACACCTTCGGGGTGAGGTGGTGTCACGGGGAAGCTGATTTCCCCCCCACTGTATGGGGGCCTGCTTCTCCCTGTTTCACCCCTCGCCGTGTGTGTGTCATGTGACACCTTTAGCCGTGACACTGTTCCGTGACTTGCTAGTTAGCCTCCGTTATTGCTAACTCTACAGTTTTATGTTATCACCGTTACGAGCACCCGGCCCTGTGTGTTTTCTTTGTCTTACTGCCTATATATATACCCGTTACATATATATAGCCAGATCATCCTTTTCATAAGCAGCCCCGATCAGCGACGAAATCCTATTGACAAAACTAAGCGCGCGAGATCGGTGAAGAGTTGGTTGCTCAAGGCACCACCTTGTACGAGAAGTTCCGATTTTCGCAGACCGCATGGCTCACAAAGTTCAAGGTCCGGTATGGCATCTCCTTTCTTCGTTGTGGAGCATGGAGAGGCAGATTCGAGCATTCGACTGATATGGAAAGTGTTCGGAAGATTCGTGCTCTTTTCCCCAAACTTATTTCGCATTTCGGTATGGATAAGGTTTGGAATATGGACGAGACTGGCTTGTATTGGCGTAGGCTGCCCACCCGGAGCCTTAGGAAAAAGAAACGTTCTGGAAGAAAGCTATCAAAGGATCGTATTACAATAAGTATATACACTCGCGCTGATGGTCGGAAGGGTAAACTGCATGTGATTGCGCTAGCGCCGCGAAAGCTAGAGCATTTGGCCGCACCTGGAAGCCTACCGATATCGGCGTTCATTCGTACACGTCGAACGCAAAGGCCTGGCAGAATCAGATCAGTTTCGTCGAGGACTTTTTGCGCGAGTTTCACTTGGTGAATTGTCAGGTTGCGTCTCAGGAGTTCATGTTGACTTTTGACAATGATGCCTCGTAACACAACGAACAGGCCGCATGACGCAAAACCACTGCCGACCTGGATGTGTGAGTTAGGTGTCAAGGGGTACAAGTACAGGGGCAACTTGTGCTGGATGTGACACACCGCGTGGGTCACTTCCTGTTATCTGTACTAGTACTCGGTACCGCAGTACGGGTGTCACCGGTTTAGGGTTTCTCACGGGGGACTAGATATCCAGTGCTGCCCCCTGTATGACATTCCTCGATGCATGTGACAGATGACTGCATTATTCGGCTCGAGACCGCGAGTCACAGCGATAAAGACCGCGAGCCACGTGTTAGAGTACTCGAGCATTACCGTAGCCGTACTCGTACAGCCTTACAAAGCGCATGTAGCATAAGCTACTTAGACTCTCTTACTCTCATATGTTATATCTTTTACAGACATATATCACCCGTTTCAGCCTCATATTTTTGCTTACAGCGATAGCGGTTATAAAACACCGCCGATATATAGAATATTCTACCCTGTATGTGTTTCAAACTATCTATTAGTTTCCGGCATAAAGCCGAGACTATCTTATGTTTATTTACACTTATGCAAACACCGAAAGTGAAAGCATTCTGACCGTAACTCAATATAATTAATATAGTTGTAGCTATATATCTCACAGGTTATGGTGCGCCCGGCACCTTCCACTACTTTTGGTAGCATGATTGGCTAAACGCCTCCGCTTGGTGGGGCGTTGGGGGCCCCATTTGATTTCACGGGGAAGCCGATTTCCCCCCCACTATATGGGGGCCTGCTTCTCCTTGTTTCACCCCTCGCCCTGAGTGTCTGTCATTTTGTCATCTGCCGACCGTTCCGCGCCGCACTCGATAAAACACCTAAGTATTTTATCTTACGCAGTTTTTAGACCGACCGGATCACCACCTGTGTTTCGGCGATATATATCCCTTATATATATATATATCACTCCTTTCATCAGGTTATGGGCCAGACCACTTCTGTGGTGGTTCGTTTGTCGTTTCTTTGACTCGCTTCGGCCTGACCGCCGATTCTAACTCCGTCAACTCCGTCATTTTTTTTTATCCGTCTTCGTGGGCTACTCCGTCAATCTCCGTCTTTGCCCACTTCCGTCCGTAGCTGCCTACCGTCTGTGATTGGTGGTCTACGGTACGGTCCGTCATCGGCCTTCATCCGTCTTTTGTTTTTACCGTCACTTTGGCCGACTTTTTTATCCGTCTTCGTGGGCTACTCCGTCAATCTCCGTCTTTGCCCACTTCCGTCCGTAGCTGCCTACCGTCTGTGATTGGTTGTCTACGATCCGTCATCGGCCTTCATCCGTCTTTTCTTTTTACCGTCGCTTTGGCCGACTACTCCATCCCCAACGTCCTTCGACACTCTGGTCAGCAGCGCCTCTGCTGCCGGAGAACCGCTTTACCGTACGGCATTTTTGACGTCACCACCGTTTTCCTCGTCAAAAACTGCCCCAATTTGACCTTTCGATCGTTCAATTCGCTTGATTTTTCGCTTGGGAACCCTATCTTGGGGTTCGCAGAATTCTGCAGACAGCTGGCTGGAACTGTCATGTCCACAAAACGTCAGCGTGCACGTATGGCCGCTGTTCGTTCAGCGTTGCTCACTCTCCGAGTGCATCGACACCCTTTTACCGCTGGTTATGTTCTGGTGGTGCCTGGTGGTGCTTGCGCACCAGGCACCAATCACAACGACAACATCCTGGACGACAACGACGAGACCAATGACTTCCACGACTTCGTCTCGCCACTTCCCTCACCTTCGCCTTATGCCCCCAGTGGTCGCCATCTGGTGGTGTCTGGTGGTGCTATCACGACCGCTTCCCCCCTCTCCATCATCCCTTTCGAGTTCCTCCCCATGACCTCGATCACGTTCCCTCACCGCATTTTCCACCTTCCACCTCCCTATCCCCTCTTCAGCGACGCATTCGCTCTGGTGGTGCCAGGCCGCTTTTGGCTTTGGCACCGCGTGGGCATTGGCTGATTCGTCGTTTTCGTGGCGCTCGAGGACTTCTGCAATCGAGAACTCCGCCGCCGCCATTCCACAATCACGTCGCGGCTTGTAGATGCTTGCCCTTTGGTACTAGGATTTTAGGCAGCGCCCCATGCACGGATGTGCCTCTAGTTGGGTTGAGAAAGGCCCCTTAGGCCTAAACATTCTAGTAACATTGGGTTAGGATTTAGGGTTTGCCTCTTCGGGATGACCACTCACACCTTCGGGGTGAGGTGGTGTCACGGGGAAGCCGATTTCCCCCCCACTGTATGGGGGCCTGCTTCTCCTTGTTTCACCCCTCGCCCTGAGTGTCTGTCATTTTGTCATCTGCCACCGCTCCGACCGTTCCGCACCGCACTCGATAAAACACCTAAGTATTTTATCTTATGCAGTTTTTAGACCGACCGGATCACCACCTGTGTTTCGGCGATATATATCCCTTATATATATATCACTCCTTTCATCAGGTTGCGCGACGGGAGCTCGCGGTTGAGGCACGCGTCGTTACGGAATAATTGTGTTTATCGCTGCAGCGATTTCCCCAACTTTTGGTCATTCACATGCATACGGGGCCCACCTTTAAGGAATTTTGCATACTTAAGGAAAGCTCAACAATGGGGATATAATTATCAAATGTAAAACGAAATTCCCGAATGCTAACAAAGTGGGGGAAATTCTGAGATCACTATCTTCTATGACTGATTCCCGATTTGACATCTTTCGAAGACGGAAATGAATTTCGGTCGCCTGTACAGTAGAGTTAAGTGAAAAGAACAACTTCAACTAAGATTGACTGATTTTATAGCGTATTGTGTACTGAAAGAACATAAGATATTAACTGATAATCATATATTTAATATAATATTTAAATTTGAACCGTATCGAACAATTTTGTAGGACGAATAATTAAATATATGTTTCAAAAACGTGTATGCATCGACTGTGCATCTGAATTATATAAATAAAGGTTTTAATTTTTCCGGGAGCAAAATTTGATTGTTTCCGGAACAATTAACTTTTTATTTTCCCCGTAACAATGAATGTTGACTACGGACACGCATATTTAGGTTTTAGTGAGAGTTTATGGGATTTATCCAGTTGTCAGGCACCCTAAGGCCTGTGCTACACCGGATTTTGGTACACTGTCGAGAAGCAAATAAGATTCGTTTCGCCGGGTCATACAGTCTCCATATGACCCGGCGATCATTTTCAGACGAGTTATTAAATCTATAAATCACAGTCCGCGCGATCAGATTAAAATCGACATTCACATGATCGAACGTGCGAACCGACTTAAAAAGGAATATTTCGGGCAAACGCGCGTCGGTCCGACGTGGACAACATCATAAAAACGTGCTCGTGTGTACAGATCGCGTCCGCGTCGTTTGAAAAATATAAATGCAGATTTTCCACGTCGAAAACTAGACGACCCGATCTTGAACAGTGTCTGTGATTGGAAAATGCAGCATATTCTAGTCCAGCGATACACGATCTTCGCACCCCAGCTAGCCGGTGGTCTCTCTGAACCGTTCCCGTTTTTTTGATCTGATGATCCAGGATTTGTCGCAGGCGACATTTGGGTGACATTTGGTGCAAATGTTGGACGATTATTTGCTTTTTGGCATTTCACAAATAATGACTTCGCATGACCTCGCATGACATCGCCGGATGACAGTCGCGACAGTAGCCAATGAAATCGCTGCGATCAACACATTTGCTTTCCCAAGTTTCGGTGTAGCACAGGCCTAAACACCTAACACAAGACCCTAAATATGCTTCCCCGTAGCCAAAATTCATTGTTACGGGGAAAATCAAAAGTTAATTGTTCCGGAAACAATCAAAATTTGCTCTCAGAATAATTGGGGGAAAAATAGGAGATGAAATCGGAGATTCCCCCTCTTTTGAAAAATCCCGATCTTAAAAGTGTAATCGTTGTAGTAGTGTTTGTCTTTCTATTCGTTCTCCTATTGGTTTAGGTTAGAGGACTGCGTGGAATATATTTTCCCCCCACCTGTACGTTCACGTACCCCTATATAGTTCCTATAAATAATAAACGCTGCTCGTGCATGCGCTCCCAGCCGACGCACCGAAGGCGCTTTATATTACATGGTTATTCCCGCACACCACGCAGTGGCATATATTGCAGAGTCATAGCAGAGTCACTTTTATATATTTTGGTCTTAGATACGTTTTGCAGAGTCACTACGAAAATGCGATGAATATAATTTATATAAATCGATAACGTCTATGCATCGACTGTGCATCTGAATTATTATTATATAAATTATATTCAGTTTCACTTTATGTCTCGCGCCCCTGATAAATCGAACGTCGCAGATTATAAATCGAAAACGTCTCTGCGTCCTAGGTGCATTTTAATTGACGGGGGTGTATCGCGGGTATATATTATTTTATGGGGGGCAGAACAGGGGGAGGGGAGGGTTTTTTTTTTGTTTAATTCTTATTTTTAATTCTATCTAATTCATTTTTTATTCTATCTAATTCATTTGAGTCGCTTAATTCTGCGGCTTGCAGAGGGGGGACTATTTCAATTATTATTTTAATAGGAACGGCGCAGCCATAAATTACTATATTTACATGTATTTTGTTCATTTAAGGGTAGGGTGCCGGCTATTTTGGGGTATTTTGCCTATTTAATGTATTAAATCATTATTAATTGGGTATTTCGAATTTTCGAGAATTGTTTTGTGGAGGTTGGAGCTTAGCCATAATTTTGGGCAAAATTTTCAAAAGTGGTGTCACGACCATTTTTAGTGTTTGTTACTTCGCCCTTTCTCGTCCAAAGTGTGCAGATCTGCAGATTGTTTCTGCCTTGCTAATGGGCCTACAACTTGCAAAAATGCAACATGGCCCCCATTTTTCGTAAGTGCTTGTGCCCAACATATATGTGTTATGAGTAAAAAAAAATCGAGAGCGAAAGTTATCGAACCATTTTTGAAAAAGCTCCGTCGATCCGCCTGATGGTCCCAAATTCTGGAACTTTCTGCTAAAATAAAATATTTCTCGAAAATGGTTCGACAACTTTCGCTTAAAATCTGCTGAAATCTGTATAGGCAGCCCTGACCGGGAGTCCCGGTGCAGGCCCCTATGACAGATTCCTAGGTAGCCAACACGGGACCGTGACGGATCCGTAAGCCTGTGCTGTGACACACCGAGTGTCACAGGTAGCTAGACTCGAGACCGTTCCGACTCCGTGACCGTTCCGGGTATATCTAGCTTAGGGTTTATTTCTTATACGAGTTTATCTATATTGGTTCACTGACGGTCTGATATCTTGAACCGGGATATTCCAGTAGGTCGTGGACCCATTCCACGCTATATTCCACAGCTAATTTGGCCATGATTGGCTAAAACGGCCGCTTTGAGAGGTGGTGCGCAACGGCGCGTTTGGGTACGAGTGGGAAATTTGAGATGAGCAGTTTATAAGTGCGTTTTTGAGCCGCCGCTATGGGGATTCGACCTGGACCGGGCTTCGTTGGCGCAATGTCCTTTTACGGTATAGTTCTTGCCTTGGCCCAGCATGCTACCGCTTCTTGGGCTGGTGTCTGCAGCACCTTCGACCTCGACGACGTCTTCCAGTGCCCCTCGCTCGCATGGCTCTACCGCTCCTTGCGTAACTGTGAGCGTCGCATTTTCCCCACGCCATTACCCTTACGCGCCCCAGCGTACCACCTCCCATCAGGCTTTCAGAGTTATGGTTGTTCACACACGTGCGAAGAGGTCCCTCACGAGGGACTCCGACATTGACGCCTCGTTGAGGCTGACGGACGCGGTTCGCAACACGCCGACGGCTAGATCACCGGTTGTTACGAACCCCGACCCTAATTCCAACACCGACGCCGACGTTGCGACGAGGAAGTACCTGCAGGAGCAGTCCAAGCTTGTGGACGAGGTCTACAAAGGGCGGCTCCATCGGACATGGGCCAAGGGTATCCGCGAGGATATCCTTGGCGACAAGAAGCATTATTTCAGCGGCACGACTGACGCGGGTCTCCTCTCCGACGTGGTGGTTCAGCTACGTACGGAGTTTGAGTCCGCTGGGCTGGACCTCGTCTCGTTCGACCTTGACGACCCCCAGGCTCTGGTGGTGAGCAAGGTGAACGCCCTGCTGTACGACGTGCTTGGGCTTATCATCGAGAAGCACAGCAACGCCCACGTCTGGCTTACGGGTACGGACGCGTCTGCCGACCGAGATGGACGGCGTGCGCTGGTGGACATCGTGAAGCGCAGCGTACCGGTGGCGTTGCGGGAGTCCTTCCAGCAGGAGCATGCCGCGCTTGGTTATCCCGCGAACGTTGACCCGCAGCCGATTTTGGCTCGGGAACAACGTTTGGTGCGGGATAACAAGGCGGCCGACTGGACACCCACCGAGGCCACCAGGAAGCTCAGCCTGTACAGCAGGCTTGACCCGGTGTTCTACGCCGCGGTCAAGGTGCGTTACCCCATGGTGGCCGACCTCGCGTCGGTTTCCCTTGTGGCCTTACGCTCTTTGGTCGTCGAGATTTACCAGGCATGGGCGCAGACGGACGTCGGGAAGGCCTTCCTGGCCAAGCCCGCAGGTGGTGACACGTCGGCCCTGCTCACCAGCAGCGAGCACCAGGCGCTGCTGGACAAAATCAATGAGCTGACCGCGCTGGTTCAGCGAAGGTACGAAGCGGCTCCGCCGGTGGTGCAGCGGCAGCAGGACCCGCCGCAGCGGCAGCACGGACAGCGCCGGCAGCAGCAGCAGCGCGGGCAGTCGCAGCGGGGCTTCCGCATGGGGGTCCAATCCCCACCGGCGGCGGGCTACGATCGTGACGAGCAGCGGGCTAAGCCGCTGTGTACCCGCTGCAAGAAGACTGGTAAGGATCTTTACCACTTCTACCGCAACTGCCCTCTTGGCGGTCGCCAACATTCCCCTACTTCGGCCGCGGCTTTCTGCGTACCCATCGACGAGGAAGATGCGGAGGGAGTCCATGCGCTAGCCATGTGTGCTCTTTTCCAGGAGGCGGCAGATGATGGGGCTGAGGCTTTTGCCCCAAGGCTGGGAATCGATTAGTCGAGGAATTATGATTAATCGATTTAACACTGTATACAACTATCGAATCGATTTGCGATTATGACAAATTAGGAATCGAATAGGTTTGCAAGTATGACAAATTATAAATCGAATAGGTTTGCGCTCAGGACTAATCACAAATCAAATAAGTTCGGCGATTACGACAAATTATAATCGAATCGGTTCCCACCCTGGACTAATTACTAATCACATAGGTTGCGCGATTACTGGGTACATGAATCAAATCGGTTATGGTGGGTAATATACACCAATCGAATCGCTTTTCAGGAAATCGCCTTAGAATCGCATATACACGAAAATCGGTTTGCGCCGTCATGAAAGTCACCGAAAACCGGTTCTGTCATAACCTAATTGGCGGTATGGTCTGATATTTCGGTTTGATATTTTGGTCGAATTGCGACTGGCCCTCGGTACTTGTCCCTGGAGAGCCACGTCCATGTGTCTCACTTGAAATTTTGAAATTTAAAATTTTCAGCTGTTCCAACAGCTCGTCCAGCACCCTATATAGCAGCTATTCCCAGTTCAACCACTCATCAGAAGTTCAGAACTCTATCATCATCATGGGTAAGCGTGCATCCAAGAAAAGTAAGTCTTCGACCAATGACAGCAGGCTCCCCCCCATTGGCAAGGGACCGATCAAACGCACGCCCAATCACGAGTTCGATCATCGTGGTAACGCTGACAACATTTACCTTGTCGAGTGTATTTTAGCCGAGCGATTGACCAAATCAGGCGATCGTACAGTGGAAGAATGGCTCATTCGCTGGAAAGGCTACAGTCAGGCTCACGACACGTGGGAGCCGATCGAGAACCTGGCCGGTCTGGAGGACGATATCGCCAACTTCCGTAGAGAGAAGTCACTACTTGAGCCATTGAAGCTTGGGAAGCGTAAACGCAAAACACCCGTCAACGATCACACCCCTGTCGTTGTAGCGGCTGGCAGTAGCGCCGGTGTCCTCAGCATCCAAAGTGGAGAGAATACTACCCCTGCCACCCAAGAAGATGTTTCAGATGAGGAAGCTGAACATGGTGAAGAGATCCTTCGTCCTGCCATGCGAGGTCGTCGTACCGCGAAGGTACGAGTTTGCATTGCCCCCATTGTATGATGTTCTATTTTCATATAGTGCCTCACTGACTGACTGCATTTGTTCACTGCGTGACCTTTGTTCACTGACTGACTGCGTTTGTTTTGATCGCAGGTCTGGTCGTTGTTCAACGAAATCATCTGCCCCACCACTGATAAGCCCATCGGACTTCTTTGTGCCATCGAAAAGTGCGGTGCGCGGTTGGCCTCCTCCACCAACACCACCAACGCCCGCCAGCACCTTTCGTATCTCCACAAGGCCCATCTCGCCGAATTGGAGGCCGAGGAGTTTGAGGCCAACTTTGCAGATGAGCCGTCCCAGGAGGCTGCCGCCCGCGTCCAGTCTGTGATTTCGAAGAACTCTGCCGTCTGGCCCCCTGGGAAACGTGACACTCTGACCCGAAAGGTGGTGAATTGGTTGTGCAAACGCGCGAGGCCTTTGAGTTTGCCCGAGCGTGACACCGAGCTCTCTGACGTCTTGATGTTCGCCTCCGAGGGTGCCTACTCCATGCCGTCCAAGCATAACGTCGTCCGCCAGCTCTGTGTGATTTCTGGGAAGGCCCTCGTTCACGATCGACAGAAGGTTGTTGTTTTGAAGAAGGATCGTGTACTTCCTTCATCAGGTGCGTGTTATTTCCCATGACTGTGCGAATACTTGAGCTGTGACCTGTATTGGAGTGCGTGATATTCCTTTTATTCTTAACTGACGGGTACTTTATGGGGCGGGATGCTCGCAGCCATTGACATATGGTCCGAGAACGGTATTGCTCTGTTGGGGATCCTTCTCTATTTTTGGGCTGCTGGCGGCACTGCCATATCTGAGCTTCTCGTTCGAGCTGTCCCGTTTGGTGAGGTTGCGCACACCGGCACTGAGATTGAGCTGGCGACAAAGAGGGCACTTGCCCACCTCGGTGTTGGCGAATTTCGAGAGCCAACTTCCGATGCTGACTGTTTTGAGATCGTCGATACTGTCCGTCACTGTCTCCACAAAGCAGTGGCTGACGGTGCGAGCAACGTTCAAAAGGGCCTCGCTGAGTTCGAGACGTCACCTTGTCCCGCTCATGTTGGTCAGCGTTGTGTTCTGGCGTACCTGGAGGTCCCCTTGATCAACGCGGTGCACGTCAAAACAAAGGGCATAGCAGCTTTGTTCCGCCGATCTCCGCTCGGGCTTTCTTGTCTCCACCGCTGCCAAACGAAGTACCAGCTTCCAACCACCCAACCCCCCCGATCGGTGGCTGTCCGTTGGAATAGCACCTTTTTGCAGTGGCAGTGGTTCCCACCTCAGCAAACGGCCCTTCAAATGTTTGATGTGGAGTCCATGCAACTGAAACTCAGCACCGACGAGATCGGCTCCACGTACCGTGACTTTCAGCTGGATCTGACTGACTGGCAGCTCATTCAGCAATCGGTACGACCTTCCCTTTTTTATTGTTGAGGGATTTACTTGTCTTTAACTATAGCTTGTACCTGAAATAGATTGCATCAGGATTAAAAAGTTAGGGGTTGTCATATAACCACCGTTCAGTTCCGTTGATCGGTTCGGTGGCGACTTCCCCGCGCCTTACGACTGCGGGCTTGTACCCCGTGGCACCGGAGGTTTATCCGTGATAGCAATATAGTTAGTTGTGCCACACTTTTATGTGATGAGCTGCAATTCTTCCTGAAAAGTTTTAACTTATCATCGCTGTGTGTTTGCAGCTTCCTGTATTGGAGCCGGTGAACGAGTACACCCGCATCATCCAAGGCACTCGTTATGTCACGATGTCCTTGGTGTTGCCCATGACGGCTTGGCTCATCGAGTTTGAGTTGAAGCCCTCTGTTGACGTGGTGTTGGCTGACGGAACGGAGCTGAAACACACTGGGTTGTTACCTGCCGTGCGTGAGGGACGTGAAGCCATGTACACGCAGTTCGAGCAACGGTGGTGTGCTGATCTCCCAATGGGCATCTTGGAGGACTACACCGTGTCAACCCTTCTTGATCCTCGCTGGAAAAACTGGGACTTCGACGGGTGCAATATCTTCGACTACGGCTCTATGACTCGTGAGCGTGCGCTGAGCTTTCTGCGAACTGCGTGGACCGACTTCAAGCCGGCTCTGTCTGCTGATTCTGCCCGTTTGTCCTCTTGCGCTTCTGAAAAGCGAGCAACTGGCGAGTCTTCTTTCATGAGGAAGAAGAAACAAACTGCTAGTAGTAGTACCCCTGCTTTAGTCATAAAAGACCAACTTGACACCTACCTGTCTTTGCCCCAAGAAGCTAATGAGGAAGGGTTTGATGTTATGTTGTGGTGGAATGAGAAGGCAAAGGACCTGCCTGACGTGTATCGCATGGCAAGGCAGTTTTTAGGGTGCCCGGCCACAACTGGTGGTGTAGAACGAACATTCAGTGCTGCTGGTAGGATGCATGATGATCTGCGCAAAAGTACTGATGAGGACACTTTGGAGCATATGCTCCGCGTAAGGATCAGTGACTGTTCATAAATAATATTATTCATATGATAGATTGTGTGCCTGTTGTGTGCCTGAAGTTATGCCTGCCTGAACTTATCTTGCCTGAACTTATCTTGCCTGAACTTATCCTGCCTAGCTTGCCTGAATAACTTGCCTGAACCGGCCTTCGTGTGAAATACCCCTTGCAGTCTTGATATTCGGGAAAAAACACTATTATCAAATAGGTTTGTATAGAGAAAAAACACTAACCCAATAGGTTTTGATCAGTTAATAAACACTAATCAAATAGGTTCCACCTGACTGAAAATTAAGAATCGAATAGGTTACAAAAAAATCAGTACAGTAATCAAATATGTTTGAAATGTGCACAAACACCCAACACAATAGGTTTCTCAGCATACACTAATTACAATCAAATAGGTATCAGAACATTGAAAATCAGGTATCAAATCGGTTATGAAAATGCACTAATTAGTTACTAAGAGGTTTCGATTTTCAAACTAATGCCCAGCCTTGTTTTGCCCGCGCGGCGACGGCGTACGGTCCGCCAGCGGTGCTGTGCGGGGGTGTTGTGGGAGGCATCGACGTGTCGGCCTACGGCTTCTCCGTTGACGCGGTGACGCCAGTGGCGGGGACGTCCGGTGACGACATCTCGCAGCGGCTGGACGACCTCGCGGCGGAGGTCAACGCGGCGGTAGAACCTAAGGTACATTACGCTCACGCCTCTTTCCCGCCGTCTGGGGGCATTGCGACGCAGGCTTCGGCTCTGGTGTGTGACACTGCAGGCGCAGGTATCACACCGGAGGAGCAGGTTCCGGCAGGTGGTGCGGCGGCATCGGCATCCGCCGTGCCGGCCCCTGCTATGCCTGTCTTGGAGAATGAGGAAGAACTCCTGGAGCTCTACGGCTACGGCCCGCCCGTGTCCCTTCAATCGACGCGGGTGACCGCTACGGAGAAGTCGGGCGGTGAATTGGTAGCATAATGATTCGGGAATAGAAAAGTGCAAAATGGGGAATAGAAATTTCAATCTGTTTTTGGGGAATAGGTTTGTGACACATGCATATGCGTCTAAAATTTTGCGTTTAAATTTCTAATAATGCGTTTAAATTTTTTCCCCCCACCCATCTGTTCACTTTCGTTTTGCAAACATGAGGAAGCCTCCGAAAAAGTACACTAGGGTGTGCCTTTCTTGCGACAACGGCGGGTATCGTTGTACTGTTGAACACACTGATGGTATGCATTTTATTGTCCTCTATTCAAGAAAGAGGACAGGATAAAAGATTCTCCATCAAAAATGAAAGGTGCGTTGCCCTTGCTTTCCACGGTTCCCTTGTACAGTTGACTACATAATAAGTGTTAGGAACAAATTCTTTGTTTGCGCAAGCAAGATTACGGGGCTTTCATTGAACCAGATACGGGGCTTTCGTTGAACCAGGTACGGGGCTTTCATTGAACTAGATACAGGGCTTTCGTTGAACCAGATACGTGGCTTTCGTTGAACCGGATATGGGGCTTTCAGTGAACCGGATACGTAATTCTACGCGAGTTCCTGACCACGATACCGAGTGTGCAGGCAATTCTGCTCAAATTAGAATGGGTTGGAAGCAAGATCCGTTCGGAATCTAGGATGCTTGACGGTTCTTGTGAGGGGGGTAATCATGGGCGTGATTCGAGCCAGCCAACTCGACTCACGCCCAACAGGGACGCATCCTGCACAGCATGAACATATCACGCATATCATATAAGCATAATAAACACATACTGACCGTTTGGCAGTGCAATTTCACCTCTAGCGGAAACGCGGATGTCAACCGCGTCCACGTTTCCGCTAGGCGTTTCTTCCCTCATTCGCGCGCTCGTTTGCAAGAGAGCCTGGGCAACGGATGAGGGAAGCGTTAGCAAAAATAGTATTTCGTATGCGTTGTTTTCCCTAAACAAATTGCACAAACTGAACGGTCAACCACACATCTCGTTGTGGGATGACGCGTTCATTTGGCGGAAGCGGGTGGAATTTAAGGAATTTGAAACCCGCAATAGTTGCGCTATGGGGTTTCATCTTCTTTGAAGCGAAACGGGTACCCACATCATACTAAGTAGGAATATGTGATAATATTTTGAAGCAAAAGATTACTCAGATTAGTATTCAATCTTAGAGATCTTTATTTCGCTGGACAGGGGCACACTCCCGGAGAGAAAGCCTTCCGCCTTTAGTTAAAATTGCATATTTAACAAATCAAACAGTGAGTATTTTCTCTAAGTATCTTCAGACGGTAATACTTAAACACTGGTAATACTTAAACACTGAGTGTTGTCTCGCGTGTTGTCACCATGCCTTAGAAACTCACGATCTCACTCCCAAAGTGACCAAAAACCGTTCGATCGCCGATCGTTCGGTTTTTGGTCACTTTGGGAACGCGTCTGAAAATACTCAGTGTTGTCTCGCGTGTTGTCACCAAGCCTAAACTCGCGATCTTACTCCCAAAGTGACCAAAAACCGTTCGATCGCCGATCGTTCGGTTTTTGGTCACTTTGGGAACACGTCTGAAAATACTCAGTGTTGTCTCGCGTGTTGTCACCAAGCCTAAACTCACGATCTTACTCCCAAAGTGACCAAAAACCGTTCGATCGCCGATCGTTCGGTTTTTGGTCACTTTGGGAACACGTCTGAAAATACTCAGTGTTGTCTCGCGTGTTGTCACCAAGCCTAAACTCACGATCTCACTCCCAAAGTGACCAAAAACCGTTCGATCGCCGATCGTTCGGTTTTTGGTCACTTTGGGAACACGTCTGAAAATACCTGGAGAAAATACCAGACAGGTCTTTGCAACCAAGCCGACTTCAGTTCTCACATAAACGTACTGTACGGTTTACGCCCTCCCGAATCTGGAATTCACGGCCGTGAATATTAATTTCACGGCCGTGAATATTAAATTCACGGCCGTGAATATTTCACTGCACGTATGTATACCCCACACTGTTTGCGAGTAAATTAGATTGGGAAAACATTTTCCAACGTTCGTAATGCACATAGATATATCATTTAGACTCTTAGGTAGGAGTTTTTTGAGCTCTTGACTGAGCCGATCCGTGGCCGCATCAGCTCAGTTTGCAGTCGCGACTGCGAGCTAAGCTGAGAGGCCCTTATAACTTTCATGCACATCGCATCAAAACTCAAACAGCGGAGGGGTTCTCGTGCGTTCTAGCGCACGATACTTGGCACCAATATTGCTAACAGCAATATTGGTGCACCCTCAAACGCACAACCTCTGATGTAAGCTATGCGCAAAACGCGTGCTACACATAATGGGTTTGGGTACATGCAAACCCAAACCCAAACATGCCAAACAGCAAAGGGCTTCCCGTGAGTTCCAGCGCACGTAACTTTGCAAAAGTATCACTAAGATATATATCTTTTAGTTGCCAAAGGCCTAAGGCCTCAAAAGCCTTGTGCACGAAGCCATCAATTTATTTCTTTGGAGATTTATTGGGTTTGTGTTCGAGTTTACCCAAACCCAATACATGCCAAACTGAAAAGCAATTCCCGTGCGTTATAGCGCGCGAAACTATGCACACATATTTACAAGACACATATCTGTCAGTTCTCAGAAGCTCAAGGTTTGAGATAACTTGTTGGCAAAACCATCAATTTATTTCTTTGGCAGATCTATTGGGCTTGGGTTCGAATGTTTCCAAACCCAATACATGCTAAACAGCGAAGGGCTTCCCGTGCGTTCTAGCGCACGTAACTGCGTAGAAATATTGCCAAGATAATTATCTTTGATATATTCGAAGCACAAGGTCTAAGAAAGTCTGTGCGCAAAATGGTATTACTATTTCTTTGACACAGATTTTAGCGTGATATACAAACTCATAAATCTGGGTCAAAGAAATAATATGTTAACTTCGCGCACAAGCTATCGCAAAACTTGCACTTCAGGAAAGTGAAATATATGCATCTTATCATTATATTTTGCAAAGTTACGTGCGCTGGAACTCACGGGAAGCCCTTCGCTGTTTGGCATGTTTGGGTTTGGGTTTCAAACCCAAAAGGCATCATGCCAGCACGCGGCCGTCTTTAATATACTCAACGGCTTGCCATATGCTCTTGAGGGTGCACTGATATTGATATGAACAATATCACTGCCAAGTTTCGTGAGAAGCTTCTCACGAAAACCCCTATTATGCAAAGCCGCAAGTGGTTGAAACCATCTCACACCGCACCAACTTAGCTGGCAGTCGCGAAGGCTAAGCTGATGCGGTTGCGGATGGGGCCAATCGATAGCTCAAACGAAAGGTATTCACCTAACGAATACAAACGCTTTAGAATCGAATGGTGGAAAAAATTATGTTTCATGCTACATGCAAAAAATTGTTTAGAAGAAGGGGGTGTGCCAGACGCAAAATATTGCACACGCTGAACCGCTTGCGCTTGTACCTCCGGGGTACCGAGTACGCTAGTCAGACTGCTTGAATTTTTTTTTTTGGCGCTCGATTGAATTAAGCATGGTTACATGTGACATATAATCTATTCCCCAAAAACAGATTGAAATTTCTATTCCCCATTTTGCACTTTTCTATTCCTCGATAACCTTTTTTCCCGGTGAATTCGCGGGGGTTGTGGAAGCTGTCAACCACGCCGCGGTTGCGCCGGTTGACTTGACCGGCCACGACACCGACGACTACGAGGATTTTGCAGACGGCAGCTTCGCCGTCAAGCCGCGGGCCCCGGCTGTCTCGGCCAATCATGCGTCAGAGCCCGCGGCCCACGTGCCTGAGTCTGGTGGTGCTTCCCGCACCTATGGATGTGGCAAGCCGCCATGGGGCTTCCCCGCACACGCGGGCCCGTGGGGGTTTCATTACCTTCTCTCCCTTATCCTTCGTCATCTCGATCATGGGTGTGGGAGCTGCCGCCTACACGGCGACCAATGACATCGGCTCTGTGCAGGTATCGGGTCGGGCTGCACCGCAGCCTGTGCTGTGCAGGGGGGATTTGTGCATCTACCCTGGTATTTCCGAGCTGGACCCCGTCACTCTGGATGCAGTACTGCACTCCCTGGGTGCTACGACGGTGGTTCACCGGCCGCCTGACCCACTGGAGAGCAGTGCTGCAAGCTACTACCGTGGACATTGTGGTGACGGTGCCCCTCTGAACTTTGACCCCGAGTAGTTTTCCTTCTGGCTCTGGCAGTACACCACTCTGGTGGTGTGCTGAGATGTACTTTGACCTCAACGTGGTCTTCAATTTGGTTTTTGCGTTGCTTTGACATCTACAATCTTCAATCTGGTTTGCTTACACAGTGCCTTTCAGTTGTTTAGCGGGAGCTCCTTACCCGTAGGTTTCTGCACTTGTGCTAGCTAGAGGGTTTCAATTTGTGTATCAGAATAGCACAGTTGGATTAGCAGTTAGGTTTGTCACCCTAGCTCCTACCCTAACTCATCTTAACTTCTCTGACTTACCTGTCAGTCGCCACCCACAGTGCTGGGGTGGTGTGCTGAAATCTGTATAGGCAGCCCTGACCGGGAGTCCCGGTGCAGGCCCCTATGACAGATTCCTAGGTAGCCAACACTGGACCGTGACTGATCCGTAAGCCTGTGCTGTGACACACCAAGTGTCACAGGTAGCTAGACTCGGAGACCGTTCCGACTCCGTGACCGTTCCGGGTATATATATCTTAGGGTTTATTTCTTATACGAGTTTATCTATATTGGTTCACTGACTGTCTGATATCTTGAACCGGGATATTCCAGTAAAATCATTTTTCTAAATCTTTATTTGTATGCAAATAGTGCTGGATTTGGCACGCCGACAGTGCCATAGTCTTCTGTGTCATCACCGATACGGCTCGACTACTTTGACTACTTCATTGTCATCAGCGCCATCTCCGATATCGACTTCGGTAGTCAGACAGTTCATTTTTGCATCTGTCATTTTCACACCTGACTTCCTAGGGGCTGTCGTCACATTCATTTCAGCGGAAGCTACTAAACTTCGTATTATCTTGTGTATAGCTTCACAGTTTCACGGTTGACATATGCGAGAGTTGCATGCCCGTTTGTAGTGCTTCGTTCACTGTGTGTGTTCTTGCAGGTTTGCGCCCACCACCGGCCTTAGGTGATTATTAATTTACCGCCAATTATGGCTGGCTAAACGCCTTTATAAGGGCGTGGGGCCACGCACGGATCAGGGAATGAAGTTCTAGGTTGCTGAAATCTGTATAGGCAGCCCTGACCGGGAGTCCCGGTGCAGGCCCCTATGACAGATTCCTAGGTAGCCCACACTGGACCGTGACTGGTCCGTAAGCCTGTGCTGTGACACATCGAGTGTCACAGGTAGCAAGACTCGAGACCGTTCCGACTCCGTGACCGTTCCGGGTATATCTAGCTTAGGGTTTATTTCTTATTGGCCATGCGAGTTTATCTATATTGGTTCACTGACTGTCTGATATCTCGAACCGGGATATTCCAGTAGGTCGTGGACCCATTCCACGCTATATTCCACAGCTAATTTGGCCATGCCGTTGGCTAAAACAGCCGCTTTGAGAGGTGGTGCGCAACGGCGCGTTCGGGTACGAGTGGGAAATTTGAGATGAGCGGTTTGTAAGATAGTGCGTCTTTGGGCCGCCGCTATGGGTATTCGACCTGGACCGGGCTTCGTTGGCGCAATGTTCATTTACGGTATTACGCTTGCCCTGATCCCGCTTGCTACCGATTTTTGGGCTGGTGGCTTAAGCACCTTCGACCTCGACGACGTCTTCCAGTGCCCCTCGCTCGCATGGCTCTACCGCTCTTTCTGTGACTGTGGCGTCGCATTTTCCCCACGACATTACCCGGACGCGCCCCAGCGTACCACCTCCCATCAGGCTTTCAGAGTTATGGTAGTTCACACTAGAGCAAAACGGTCCCTCACGAGGGACTCAGACATCGACGTCTTGCTGAGGCTCACTGACGCGGTTCGCAACACGCCGACGGCTAGGTCACCGGCTGTTACGGACCCCGACCCTGCTTCCAACACCGACGCCGACGTTGCGACGAGGAAGTATCTGCAGGAGCAGTCCAAGCTTGTGGACGAGGTCTACAAAGGGCGGCTCCATCGGACATGGGCCAAGGGTATCCGCGAGGATATCCTTGGCGACAAGAAGCATTATTCCAGCGGTACGACTGACGCGGGCCTACTCTCCGATGTGGTGGTTCAGCTGCGTACGGAGTTCGAGTCCGCTGGGTTGGACCTCGTCTCGTTCGACCTTGACGACCCCCAGGCTCTGGTGGTGGGCAAGGTGAATGCGTTGCTGTACGACGTGCTTGGCCTCATCATCGAGAAGCACAGCAACGCGCACGTCTGGCTTGCGGGTACGGACGCGTCTGCCGACCGAGATGTGCGACGAGCGCTGGTGGACATCGTCAAGCGCAGCGTACCTGTGGCGCTGAGGGAGTCCTTCCAGCAGGAGCACGCCGCGCTGAGTTATCCCGCAAACGTTGACCCGCAGCCGATCTATGCTCGGGAACAACGTTACTTTGGTGCGGGATAACAAGGCAGCCGACTGGACACCCACCGAGGCCACCAGGAAGCTCAGCCTGTGCAGTCGGCTTGACCCGGTGTTCTGCGCCGCGGTCAAGGTGCGTTACCCGATGGTAGCCGATCTCGCGGCGGTTTCCCTCGGTGCTCTGCGCTCTCTATCTGGTTGTGGAGATTTACCAGGCATGGGCGCAGACGGACGTCGCGGGAGGGCCTTGCTGGCTAAGCCCGCAGGTGGCGGCACGTCGGCCATGCTCACCAGCAGCGAGCACCAGGCGCTACTGGACAAAATCAACGAGCTGACCGCGCTGGTTCAACAAAGGTACGAGGCGGCTACGCCGGTGGTGCAGCGGCAGCAGGACCCGCCGCAGCAGCAGCACGGTCAGCGCCGGCAGCAGCAGCAGCGCGGGCAGTCGCAGCGGGGCTTCCGCATGGGGGTCCAATCCCCACCGCCGGCAGTGTGCTACGATCGTGACGAGCAGCGGGCTAAGCCGCTTTGTACCCGCTGCAAGAAATCCGGTAAGGAGCTGTACCACTTCTACCGCGACTGCCCTCTTGGCGGATGGCGGTCGCCAACATCCCCCCACCTCAGCCGCGGCTTTCTGCGTCCCCATCGACGAGGAGGATGCGGAGGGCGTGCATGCATCCGCCATGTGTGCTGTTTTTCAGGAGGCAGCGGATGATGGGGCTGAGGCGTTTGCCCGTGCGGCGACGGCGTACGGTCCGCCAGCGGTGCTGTGCGGGGGGGTCGTTGGGGGCATCGACGTGTCGGCCTACGGCTTCTCCGTTGACGCGGCGCCACCGGTGACGGCTACGCCCGGTGACGACATCCTCCAGCGGCTGGACGACCTCGCGGCGGAGGTCAACGCGGCGGTGGAACCAAAGGTGCATTACACTCACGCGTCTTTCCCGCCTCCTGACGGCATCGAGCAGCAGGCTTCGGCTCTGGTGTGCGGACCCGCCGCAGCGGGGACCACGCCAGAGGAGCAGGTTCCGGCAGGTGGTGCGGCGGCATCGGCATCCGCCGTGCCGGCCCCTGCTATGCCTGTCTCGCAGGGAAAGGATGTGAAACCCGCGCCACTGCAATCGGCGCGGGTGACCACCACAGCGGAGGCGGACGGGGAGTTCGCTGGGTTCGTTCAGACCGTGAACCACGCCGCCATCGGGCAGGTTGATCTCACGGGTTACGACACGGACGACTACGAGGACCTCGCCGACGGCAGCTTCATCGTGAAGCCGCGGACTCCGACCATTTCGGCAAATCATGCGTCGGAGTCCGCGACCCACGTGCCTCAGTCTGGTGGTGCATCCCGCACCTACGGTTGTGGCAAGCCGCCATGGGGCTTCCCCGCGCACGCGGGTCCGTGGGGGTTTCATTACTTCGTCTCTCTCTCTTTCTTTTGATCTCGATCATGGGAGTGGGAGCTGCCGCCTACACGGCGGCCAATGACATCGACTCTGTGCAGGTATCGGGTCGGGCTGCACCGCAGCCTGTGCTGTGCAGGGGGGATTTATGCATCTACCCTGGTATATCCGAGCTGGACCCCGTCACTCTGGATGCAGTACTGCACTCCCTGGGTGCTGCGACGGTGGTTCACCGGCCGCCTGACCCACTGGAGAGCAGTGCTGCAAGCTACTACCGTGAACATTGTGGTGACGGTGCCCCTCTGAACTTTGACCCCGAGTAGCTTTCCTTCTGGCTCTGGCAGTACACCACTCTGGTGGTGTGCTGAGATGCACTTTGACCTCAACATGGTCTTCAGTTTGGTTTATGTTTCTGCTTTGACACCTTTGAAGTCTTCAAGCTGACTTGCTGACACAGTGCTTTTCAGTAGTTTAGCAGGACCTGAGTGCCTGTATGTTTCTGCTCTTGTGCCGGCTAGGGGGTTCCAATTTGTGTATCAGAATAGCACAGTTGGATTAGCAGTTAGGACTTGTCACCCTAGCTTCTGCCCTAACTTATCTTAGCTTCTCTGACTTACCTGTCAGTCACCACCCACAGTGCTGGGGTGGTGTGCTGAAATCTGTATAGGCAGCCCTGACCGGGAGTCCCGGTGCAGGCCCCTATGACAGATTCCTAGGTAGCCAACACTGGACCGTGACTGATCCGTAAGCCTGTGCTGTGACACATCGAGTGTCACAGGTAGCTAGACTCGAGACTGTTCCGACTCCGTGACCGTTCCGGGTATATATATCTTAGGGTTTATTTCTTATGAGAGTTTATCTATATTGGTTCACTGACTGTCTGATATCTTGAACCGGGATATTCCAGTATAGGTTGCACGTAGTCACGGGGTAAAGTAGAGTGAGTGAGGGGCAAGATTTCCGTCGTGAGCACAATTGCCTAGGACTATAGATGGACCGGATTAGCTACCCGCAGTCTCCGAAGCAGCACGCGCGTCACATCAAGACTTACGACACGATCGCCGCCCCTTTCTCACCCTACTTATCCCCACGGCTGTAAATTTCTAGACTTCACACCTGAATTTCGGCCCCATGTCCTTATTTTCTATAACATTGTTGAGTGTAAACTTGTTTTCTCTTAGCGAGATCTTTACCGTGACCTTTTTACCTTCTTGATTGGCCTACATTTTGGATTTTGGTTTTTCTAACCCACGTCTTGACCTAACTGCTGGAATTTTCCGGCATGGCGTCTACACCATATCAACTGATTGCTCCAGCGAGACTGAGAGCACACCCAGCGGGTGCCTTGAAACGGCAGTTGCAATTTGACCAGTTGGTCGCGACGCCGACTGCCGCAGCTTCAGCACAATCTCCGGCGGAAAAGAAATTCGATGTTGATGCCGGCAGTTTCCTTGACGATCAGCTGAGGATTGAGGCACTCGTAAAGGGGGTTAAGTAGAAGCTGTGTGGCAAGGGGGATGCAATCGACGAGTGGAGGTTCTGTGGTGACGAGTCTAATGCTCGTTCACTTCTAGACTCCCTCGTCGCAGAGCTAACCTCACGCCTCACACGCTTCAACCGTCTTTACGCGCATGCCTTTCGGCTGGACGACGCGACGGCAGCCGTGGTACCCAACGCAAACAGGCTCTTAAAAGAGTTGTTGGAGTACCTCTGTGGTGGCCCAGCGCTCGCTTCAGTCGTTCAGTGCGAGAGGCACATCGTTACTTCCCTGACGACGGCAAAGTTATCTTGACTGCCTTAGTCAGGGATGTAATGCCAGACATGGAGGAATTTTCTAAAGCGGATTTCATCTTTAGCCCGAAAGTGGAGCTCACGGCTGGAGACCTGGAGTTGACCCCAGGAGTTTCCTCAAGGCATACGCTGAAGCTGTCGGTGGGGCTGCGACGGACTTGGGGCAACACAGTCGCTTCTCTATCGGAAGGGATGATTATATCCGTCTGCACCTGCGTCGCACCTGTCCTGTTGCCTACAGGAAGGTGCACGAGGAGTACACGGATGAAAAGATCACCAAGCACGCCGAGCTGACCCTGATTAGTTGTGGGCTCGCTATACAGCGAGCCTACAACAATCCCGGCAAGGCGAAAGCACTGACAAGCGCCTTGTACAATGATGCAGGTCGCCGCCACGGTGAACGTGGTGGCTTGGACACCAGGGGAGCTCCCGACCGTCCCTATTCCCATGCTCGTGATGTGTACTTTCCTGCCCGTTCTTCCCACCCGTTCAAAGGGAAGGGGAAGAACTACCGATTTGCTGCCTCCCTTGGCAAAGGGGGGAGGGGGATTGGTCGCAGAGCATCCGCAGGAAGGGCAAGGGGAAATGCAAGGCCGGCAAGGAAAGGGCAAGCAAAGAAGAGCCGTCTCGCCTTCCACCCAGGGGCCAAGCAGTTCTACGGAAACTGTTGGTCCTGTGGTGGAAGACACCGCCAGGCTGACTGTGTTCACACACAGCACCTGGCGGCACACTCGATGCGCCTGGACCCTGACGCTCTGGCCGAGGAAGCCTTCACCGATGTTCTGGCAGCTCGCTACCAGGCGGCTTACGAGCATTCGGAGGAGGCTTTCCAGGCAGTCTGCTGGGAGCACGGCACACCTGAAGTCTGCGATTCCGCAGATTCGGTGTGCACGTACCCAGAAGACGGACCCCTGTCCTTTGCGGCCTACCTCACCCAGGTGGATGAGTCTTCTCATGCACCCGCTTGGGCACCACGTGAGTGGACTGACTCCGAATGGGATGCCTGGGAGTCTGAATCCTACACCCAGGAACAACATGAAGAGTGGGATCGACTTCAACAAAGGGCCTCGGCAAAATTCCAGGCCTTCTGTTGGGAGTCCGACCCAGAGTTGGACATTGATCCTCTGGGATCTCTCTCTCTCTCTGGGAAGAGTTCATTTCGGCAGCTTCGGGGTGGGTGGTGTCGATCGAGACACCACACCAACCCCACCAGCCGCTGACCGCAGGGACTCTGCAGCCACCCCTGAGACACCGCGTGATCTTTCAGCATTCTACACCACGGCTCCGAGCATCATGTGCTCACCCTGTGACTCGCACACCGCGCCTGTTTTGTCGCAGACTGACGCAGGTGTGGTGCTAGGGGAGGCCGCTCAGCCGCCGTTGCAGACCGTGCCTTCTTCGATTGACACACCGGACGGTGTTGATCAAGAGGACGCCTGTATTTACCCCGTCTCGGTACTGTTTGCACACGCCACGCCCCTGGAGCCTAGCTCCGGGTTGTTTGCTGACCTGGTGCTTGCAGGTGACCTTCGTTTCCAGAAAATGAAACTCGAACAACATGGCAGTGAGACTCGGGAGCCTGCGGGGGCTTGGGGGCCGAGGCCTTGGAGTCCACAGCTGGCGCCTGTGACTGGGCCGCAGCCCGGCACCTTCGAGGAGCTTCGGCGTAGTTTCGGCACTCCTCCCGACCTCACCGGCAGGGAGCGGGACCACTGGGACATGATGTGGTGTGAGGATCACACCCAGCCTACCCAGTGGCACGACACCCTACCGGCTTCGGCCGCAACGACATCGAGGAAGACACGGGCACCACATCCGGTAGTGCCCCTTCCTCCCAGCCCTGACCCGTACTCTGCCACCGCAGGAGCCGGATTGTATGCCACGGCTATGGACCCCCCTGCCAGCGGACACGGGGTGTCTGCGGGGTCCCTAGCTAGTCGAGGCCTCGGATGAGCCCGACTGCCCTGAGCCCGAGAGCTCAGGGGAAGGACAGTACTCTGACCCTACACCACCCACCACTGGTCCTGCCCCGCGTAGAGCCGTAGGTAGGGGTGGTGTATCCTTCTACAGACATGCTCTCGTTTCCACACTGGTAGTCCTCTGCTTTCTAGGCTGTGCCATGGCAGATGTGAGCCTGCTTGTGGGACAGTCTGAGGACACCGTGTACGGATTGAGACTGATGTCACCTGGGGGGCCATGGGGAGGGGCCCAGGGGACGGGGACGGGGATACTGTCTGATGGTGGCTTTGCTGGTGGCACTGGGGATGGTAGCACTGGGTATGGTGGCTCATGTGATTGGAACTGGTCAGATTTTGGGACAGGCTTCAGCTCTTCTTCTGGATCTGGATCAGACAGCTCTCACAGTGGCCACAGCCAGTTCACCAGCTCTGGTATGCCGCCCGATACCGCCTCCCAGATACAACTCTTCCGGGCAACTACAACAGCTGACAGTGAGGACCGCCGTAGGTAGGAGGACTCGGCACCTCACAGCTCTGGTTCTGGCAACTATACTGGCTATTATAATACAGTGTCTATTTCTCTTCTTTCTGGACGTTCATTCACTCTCAGGCGACAGTGCATTGGACAGAGGTTTCGGTGGTGTCAGTTCAGCGGCTTTGCATGAGACTGGCAGTGTCTATCAGACCACCTCACACCTGGCAGAGATCATGGTCACAGTCGGTAGTGCCTTTGTGTACATGTCTTGGTGGCTCGGTTTCACCTGGACGGCACACGGCACACCACCGCCTGGACTGGTCTTTACCAGTAATCCAGTTGTTTCGGATTTTGCATTATCACGAGATGGAGACGGCATTGTGGTAGACTCTGGTGCCGCAGGCAACATCACTGGCACCAGGTCTAGGATCTCGGCTTTGGACACCTCCTCCACTATTGGGTTCTCTACAGTGATGACAGGACCTGTAGCCAGGACAGACGGCACCTGCACACTGCATATGTACGGTCGGGCGATACTATCAGGGGAGATAGATGAGTACTCTATTCCAGGCTGCCACTTTAAGGAGGGCGCCAGGACTCTTCTATCTACCCGGGTTATGATCAGACACGGTTTCAGTTCTCCAGACTTCATTAGCATGACGTACACTCACTTGGACTGAGGCAGGACGTACCGTATCATGGATAATCAGGTGGATTATCTCTGGGATGAGCCACAGAGCCCGCATACTCACCACTTCGGCTCAGCAGCTGTTAGGACCCGCACGGGAGACTCGTCAGACTGGCAGTGGAGTAATAGCGAGTATGCTAAGTGGGCTACTACGCATGGCTCTCCTACGGCTACAGCTAAACTGGGTACTCCGGCTTTTGATGTATCTATGTATATAATTATGGTGACTCTCTGCCTGTTGGCGAGGGTAACAATCACCCGGCTCTTGAGCATTGCTCTTTATCAGATGATTGTCACAGTAAGCAGTGGACGGGGCAGTTCTTCTACGGCAATATTCCTTTCAGTATCAGTATGATTGACAGATTGTTTACTAAAGGCAACCATGACTTTCCTCTTGACCCGCATAATACCACCCACTTCTGGATTGTTCCGTATATGCCTCAGCATCAGATATGGCATATATAAGACCTGTACTATAGAGGTCCTGCATATCTATCCTAAAGGCAGTAAGAAGATCTTCAGTTTCTCACGGAAGTATACCTATGCATCCAGTCACCCACTGACACCTGCTGGCTCAGATGGCGGTCCTGGCAGAGTATTCATTGATGGCACTCTTTTGAGATCTGTATCCTGTTCATGAATAGGAACACTCCTGTTCGGGTCAGTCCTTTTGTGGAGTTCCATGCAGTTATGGGACACGGCTCTACGGGCAGTCTGCTCAGACTCTATGACTTACCTGGCATTCAACGCGGTCGGCCTTTGCTGTCCAGGCGAGCTATAGCAGCTATGCCGACCTGCTCTCAGTTTTGTGCAAACAGACTATTGGGGATACGTGAACCAGTATGCATGTTTTTAGACGGTGTTTTCCTGCTACTATTCTCGGTTTATAGACGACGGGTGACCTGCCACGTCATCATAACGCGCAGTGTAATACAGACACGTGGCAGCCACGTGGGTTGCGATATGCGTTTATGCGGTACGGTATGCCTTCATTATGCTGTTTGCTATTGTGGTTCGAGTGATCATCGAGCAATCAACGGAGAGGGATATCTTTTTGGATTGGGTGTGTTCATAAACACAAGCCCCGCGTCAAAAAAACGCGGCTATACAACTATCATCACACGGGTATTGTTGCATGAACGTTGTCTATTCGTTTAATTACAAGTAGAGTGTTTGCTAGTGTTAGTAGTGTTACAATATATATATGTGTGTGTGTGTGTGTGTGTGTGTGTGTCGCAAAAGCCATACAGTAGACACTCATATTTAATGAAACAGAGATCTTGCTCCAGCCAGCCAAATCACTAAAATCGTGACCCCCCCCCGCCAGCGCCAGCGTGCTAATGAATTCGTTCATTAGAAGGAACGCGATTCATGAGCCAGCCAGCGCCATTCGTTATCTTCCTCAGCCTTACAAACTGAAATTTTCGAGAAAACTGTGTGCTGTTTTTTCGAAGTGATAAAATGGATCCAGCGAGTAGGCAACAGCTTAGAGAGCTTCACACGGACATGAAGGACGGCATACTATCACAGTCTCACTACGAAGAACTGCCTGCAATTGCCTGTTGCCATGTGCAATAATTAGCCTAAATAAAGCCATGTGCACCGCGTCAAGCTATGCCAGCGTCAATTCCTTATTTTAAGATTGCCGAAAGCATCCCAGCCAGCGACGGCCTTCCTTATTTCGGACCTCTTCCTTATTTCTTTTGGTCCAGCCAGCCAAATCACTAAAATCGTGACCCCCCCACCCAAACGCTGGCCGATTCCTTAACGGTGAATTCCTTAATACTGAGTGTTTATCGTAAGTCAGCAACCAATGCTTGGTCGCACAACATATTATAGCGTTACTATTACATTGCAAAGCACGTAAGTTACTACCAGGCAAGAGATCTCGGATTAGTTCATTCCACGCCTTTCAGGCGCCGGAAAGTAATGGTCTACTAATCTATCAGCTCCCAGTATACTCCGTCTTCGTCGTCCATTGCTTCCTGGCACATGAATATTTCGTAAGAACGACGCATACACGCGAAATGTTCGGTATGCTCATTTATCGCAACAAGATGCGAACCAGCATTAAAGCATATGCGAACGTTTGCAGGAAGGTCACACTAATCGCATTTCATGACGAGTTTGCCTTGAGGCATTCAGGTAGCTTTTGGGCTGAGCGTGGTCAGTTGTTATTTGTTAGTGTCAAGCTGGGGTGGCACGATGGTGAGCGAAAGCAGCAAATGAAGGCTAAGTAAGAGGTATTGAGCTTTTACACCTGCTCAACTAAGGCAATCGCAACTGATACAGTACTCGTCGAAAGGTGTCGTTTCGTCATTCTGGTAACACCAGACCAATAGGCGTATAACGTCGACTGGAATAACCATTAATCGCGGAGTCATCCACGCTTCACCCCATGCATATTCAGCGCGATCGGGATAGCGTTCCGGCTCTACCAATTCAA
The DNA here is from genome assembly GCA_001247695.2 of Cymbomonas tetramitiformis. NCBI lineage: Eukaryota > Viridiplantae > Chlorophyta > Pyramimonadophyceae > Pyramimonadales > Pyramimonadaceae > Cymbomonas > Cymbomonas tetramitiformis. The sequence goes on from LGRX02001983.1 coordinate 108,114, forward strand.
AAAACAGATAAACCCGAGTTCGTCGGGTAAGGGCTGTTCCATTTATTGTCGCAGGGGGGGGTAGGATTTCCATTTTTTGTCCGCTGGGTGGGTGGGGTCGAGAGGTCTTGTTGTCCGCTGGGGGGGTGGGGTCGACAGGTGACAGTGTCCGCTGGGGAGGTGGGGTGCTGAAAATCGGTCACATGTCCGCAGGGTGC